>LUCH01002802.1:6785-26449 GCA_013368495.1 Paragonimus heterotremus | reverse complement strand
CAAACTATTACCTTGTTCACTGTTTAGCAAAGCTCATGGTCACAAACACTACCGTAACGAATACTCAGGTTTTGTCACGCAATTCCATATGATGCATCAAGAACAACGACTATTCCATGAAACGCGGCATGTTGAACAACACATTTTGCCTTGACTCTGCCATACGACCTGAATGATACACGGTCCTATGGTAAGAAGTTTTAATTCTAAATCTTGTACGGCTTCGACCAGCAGACGATTTATGAGTCAAGGACTGTCCTCACATCAACCCATCAGTCCGACGTACCCTGCAAACCCCGCACTATCTCAACCAGTGATTCACAATAATCAATATAACTTACACTGCGCTATCCGGATTTAAATAATTCTAAGCATTCTGTTACTTAGTTTTTCTTATTAACATATGTCACATATGCTGTTATTCACGTATCATATATGTATTTCTGCTGGTATTAATCACCTTCTGAGTATATTTTTTGCGCCAACAAATCACAGCCATCTCCGGGTGCCGATTTACATGGTGACCTTCAACGCGCGCCTGATCTAGTTAGTTACACCACTACAAAAACTCACAGGTTCTGGGTTAGAAACAAAAAAACGGACAGTGTAAGCGACATCACAGGTTATCTATGTGTACTCGAGAAGACTACACCGGTTGGACCATTCAATCCGTATGCCAGCCAAGCGTTGCAAATATTATGATATAGGTATTCAACGCAGAAGTACATCCCAATAAGGCTAGGTATTTATGTGGTCATTTATCACAAACTGCTGAACTGTTTCTCTGAGTAGGTTCTGGATATGTCGCTCGATAGATTGGTGACCAATTGACAATCAACACTGCTAGATGAAAATATCTCAAACAAGGCATCGCCTGTAAGAAAACAGCATAATTGTAACACTTAGACTCTTTTGCCGATGATAGACTTCCTGCGATTTCTATTGTTTTTCCTAAATCTATATATTTATTTATTAATGTCAGAATAACAGTGGCCCATATCAAGTCGGTGCATGTGTAAATCCAAAAGTGTTAGAGAGCGAATGACTTAATTCTGCCAATTATTGTTGACCTTCAAGCAGTAAAGGTTCGTTCCTGCAGTTCAAACATGTTGTAGTATTTAGAAATTAAAGCTGTATTAAGATTTATGCTTTAATAATTCACATTGTTACTTTAAAATTATTAAGCAAAATCAAAATACCATAAACGCATAATCAAAAAACCTTCCCACCTACTTTTTGATTGTGAACTCAGAAAGTTCGCTGTTTCGCTTAGTGATCTTTAGTCTTATCTGACGATTGACCAAACAGACTCATGTCTGACCAGCTTTAAGCCAAAAATACATGTAACCAGTTAGGAAATGAAATCACTATGTGCACGGACATTTCTAGTTGAGCTACTTGGGATTAATTTTGCTCATCCCCATAGTGAAGATGGAACATATGGAGGAAAGTTCTGTCGAAATATGAAGAAAAAAACTAGAAGTGGTATTAGTCAGAAAACGGATACAGATAACATTGAATGTGAAACCCTGCCTGGTCAGATGTTATGTTCAGTCAAAGAAATGAGTAGTCACGGAAATTCAAAACCTGGCAGATATTAGCATTGATTTTGGTCGGACTCCTCATGATCACCGACTACTTCGTTGCCGTACCATTTTAGGGTTTTATGTAGCCATATGTTTTCTAGGTTAGATGCACGATCGATACACGTCCGGTTTGTGAATTAAGTACGTGGTCTATCCAGTGGGGAAGCTGAGTTTTTATTACCTAGGTTATCCATCGCAAAACTGAAGCTTCTCCAAGTACACCCAGATGAACCACGCTACCAGCCACAAGGTCAATTTGTGAGCTCCTGTGAAACTGATCTGCGTTGTCGTTAGCAGCATAATCAGAAAAATCATTCACGTACCTCGAATATCTCCCCATGAATCGTCGTCGCGATATCACTTCAACCTCAGGTGGAACAAATTTCAACGAATCCCCTATGCTTCTTAAGTATCCCCATAGACACCTCATCCGCGACTTAACAAGTTAACGAAATGACGTCAGTCATTAAAATCAAGAAACCAACAGTCTCAAGCAGTTTGCTGGCAAAACTACTTGCTACAAGCCGCTCTATTCAACAGTCACGCACATACGAACGCTTCGTCCCCATAGATTCGCCGCAGTTGACGAAGGTGCCTTGCATAAATATTTATTCATCTACGGTGCAGCAGCGTATTGTTTTAATCGTGGTTTGCCCCTAGGTACTGTTTCTTCATCCAGTACGTAAGTACAGCCAGAATCTACATAAGAACACTGATAATTCACTGGATTCAACACAGTCCCACTGAGCTCAGTTTACAAGAATGGTGAAAACAAGATAGTTTTTTTATTACTGGCTGCACATCACCCAGAGTTGTTCACAGCCAAAGCACTTCCATGTTGGCCAGCCATTCGTATGTGGGTAGTAGTCAATTCGGATGGATCTGAATAAATAAACTTCATTCAGCAAGAAGCGATCAACCGGAAGCTAGTGGACTAACTGCCTTACTATGATCATACCTCAGGCAGTATGATAGAAGGGAACGCAAGTGAAGATTTTCGAATGGGTGATTCAAATGTGTCATGGGTTTTAACACATACACACCAAAAAACGATGACAGTATAATCTAGATGTAAGCATCTATCTGATCAATTGGAAACTGCACGTTGATTTCTTAAATCACACTTTGAATGGTTCAAAGCACGACGAATAATAGTGGATGAGCTTAGCTCTAAAAGTATTTAAAAAATTACTGGATGAAAACTGACCATTTGTGCAGCTATGTATGAGTGTATGAATAGACGCATAACGTTTAATACATGCCTTGATATGCTTATTCACCAGTGGTCTGTCTTGTAAAACATGTTTGAGGTTACTCTGGATGAACTTTTCTCAAGATTACATAACATACCATCGGAGAAGACGAGATCATAATGTTGAGCCTACCAGTAGTTGGGAAAATGGAACAGTTGCAGTAATCTTCTTTCACAGTTAATCAAATAGGTGTAAGTAAATGACAATGAAAACAATGCTGTTTCCAGAACAAAGACATAATGACTAATCTTTTTCAGTTTTCGTCAAACTGTATGCGATACACTCGATATGTTAGAAAGATAAACGAACACTTGATGAATGTGTAAATTTCTGTATACATCAACAGGTTGACAACTGAGTGACATTCACTAGAGGTAACCTAGGGAATGAGTATCAAGTGGTGAGTGGACGAGTACACAAACGATGATTAGGTGCCTGTTAATTTTGGTCACAGTCAAA
Source organism: Paragonimus heterotremus (assembly GCA_013368495.1). Taxonomy (NCBI): domain Eukaryota; kingdom Metazoa; phylum Platyhelminthes; class Trematoda; order Plagiorchiida; family Troglotrematidae; genus Paragonimus; species Paragonimus heterotremus. Next base: position 23,151 of record LUCH01002802.1, on the reverse strand, counting down.
AGAATGAGGTTGGTTGTTCTTTCGACTTTTATTGGTACGAAAGGTGCATATAATCAGAAAATTAATAGCGACGAAGAAAACACATATATACAACACGTAAATGGCAGTGTACCAAATAAAACCAAATGTGAAAAGGTGTATAATTAATTGCTCGGAATACATCGAAATCCAGGTAGTGCAGTAGAAATGACTGACACTTATGAATCACCAATTGTGACAATGTGAGTTTGCAGGATATGACGAACGGACGGGTTGATGTAAGACCAATCATTGACTTGCAATTTGTTTGCTGGATAAGGCAGTACAAGCCTTGGAGTCGAAGATGCTTACCGCAGTATTGCTTATTGTTTGGTTTGTGTGGCGAAGTCAAGGCAGGGTGTGTTGTTCAATATGTTATACAGCAGTGAATAGTCATTATTTTTGATGCGTCGCGTAGTGTGTTTGTGACACCGACACTGAAGTCGCTGACAGAAGTGGAACCAATGATCATGTCGGACATTCCTTGCCAGGCGCTTCCTCAACTAGTCTCAGTCATGCGTTGTACCGGACATTTTACTGGACTGGATTGGACTTTGAGTAGATGGCGGTTTGATGGCTGTTTCTGTAATTCATGTTAATCTTTGAAATGTATGTCGACGGGGTCTCCGTGTCGAGACACGTCACATATTGGATACGGCTTTATAGAGGTAACCCGATAACACACATGTCAATTTCGACAGGATAATTAAGAAATGGGTGAGGATGAACGCATTGGAGATGTGGTGACGAGTTTATCATGATCTTCCAGTTGACCGGAAAGCGATCTATCAATTTCGAATGAGGTCATTAGAACTCCTGCATTTTCATGCACCTAAAAATGTCAGAATAACTCTTCGAAACTCTTCTGAACATTAGACAGCACATGATTAACATCAAATTATGGTGACCACAGCACTTGTTTAAATGCCACATTTAGTGGGAACGCGTGTTCATTTAACCAAACAAAACAACAGCGGAGCTGCTCCCAGGAAAATGGTCATTCATTAGACAAAATTTAAAATACAATTACAACTCATCGTCATAACAAGTGGATGTCAATGGTTTTCACACAGTGGAGCTGTTATGAATAGTCTCTATTGTTCATCGATTCAATGCCTTAATTTGATTGCATCAAGCCTACAGTTTAAAAATCGGCTGACAGAAAGACTGTGAGGTTTACGGGATGTGTGTGATTACGTAAGTGTTTAGCTACCACTTATTTGCAAGTAGTGTAAATAAAACGTGACATTAGTCTTGGTCTGCACCGTCATGCTTCTGAATTCTGGTGATTAATTTCACTCAGTCGCCAACAGTGTAGTGTTTGGTAGATTTCTCAGACAAAGGACGACTTTGAAGTCCTCGTGTACCAAAACCGTGCGCAGCAAACCAGTCGTTAATACAACTAGAATGTGACGTAAACAAACGGGAATGATTACTGCCTACTAATAACACAAACAGTGTCTATCATGTGACACCACCAAACCGCATGCATTCATTCCTTGATCCCCTAAAAACGAATCACCTGGTAAATTGACAACCGCTACATTCACCCAAACATTGGCATCTGCACATTGCGCTTTCTTCGTTCTGATTTGAGGTGAGGAACAACCGACCAGAATAAACAGTGAAGGGATTTCCTCTTAGCTTTTCTTTATGTATATAAGGTTCATAACCAAGTTAACACGAAGTGCACGATTTTACAAACTGTTTCAATATAACAAAAACTGGCTGATCTCCGTAAGTGGATGCTTGTAAGGAGGTCAACATGTTCAATACCCGCAGTTCCACAGCGGTATTCACCTTCTGATTTTACCTAACCTTTATGTCAATAAGTGTAAGACATCAATTTGAAATAAACCATTTTTTGACAAAGCGGTGAGAAGTTGAATCGGTATTCAGTGCAAAGAAATCAAGTTCAGGTAATCTCTGTATGAATAAACTTCACACAAGTGTGAACTGGAAAACATACGACCGAGGTACAAGACTTGCAGTTGTAGGTGATGCGATAAAAACAGTAACAGGGTGAGAGGTACGATCGACATACTGGCCTTAGGAATTTGTTGAATTCTTACTAGTGTTTCATTAAAAGCGCAGCATCATCTGCGCCAAACCTTTTTGGGATCGGTTCCGTAACACCTGTACGCATGAGCAAGGAACGGTCGTTTAATAGGACTTAAGTTGCATATATTCCACGTTCTCTATATCAGCGGTAATTAGATCCAGGAAAAAAAGTCACGTATGTCAAAACTTTCAGTCACAGGACTCGTCTCAGCTGCGTGGAAACTGATGGTTACCATCGTCCACTTGTCACTCTGTATCTGTAGTATAGTTCATCAAACAAACTTTTGTGGTATTCAGTTCGGCTAAGAACCTCGAAATTCGTCATATTCATGCAACCTTCCTGTGTTTAATGAATCCAGGGTAGCTTTCGGAATGAGTGACTAGTTCTTCGTAACAATGGTGAAACGCTACGCCCAGAAGAATAAACAGTCGCACATCAGTTGCCGTCGATGGTACCTAGATTGGAATGAAACCAACACTGCAACCAGCAATTCAGCAGCAACTTCATATTTGGCACCTTTGTAGATTTCTTAACACAAACATTTTTGCTACAATCATGACAAACAACAGCTGATAACCAACTATGGTACTCATCCCTGCCGCGTATTGGGCTGCCGAATCAAGTACCTCAGTACAACAATAACCTGAAAGCCACTAAGCAATCTCAGTTTATTAGAAAGACAGTATTCTTTTTGTTGTGAAACAACAATATTCATGCGCGCTAATGGGCGAAAGGCGTTTCGCCTTCTGATTGACCCGTTCGTTGCTTTGTTCCCGCACTTTGCCTTAAGCAACTTGGTTGTTTAAATCTAAGACAGGTTTTAACAACTTGCTTCATTCCTCATCTTTGACACACGAGTTCATTGTAGCAGCTGATCGCCGTTTTTTATTCTCTGGGGCCAACCGACCACGACCCCGCTTGCAACAGCTTGTGTGTTAGTTCTAATTGGCTGAACTTTCTTTAATCAGGAAACCGCTCCTTCTACCTCCGGCGAAATCCTTGCTCTCGAATTCACACGGTTTGTCCTTTACACTGCGACATTAATGGTAATATCGTATGATTCGATATTCGATCATCACACTATGCTTCCATTGCCTAGGGTTCTCATCGGTACACTGAACTCACATCTTATCTACTCGTTCGAGATTTGTAATTTTCCTAGATCGCAAGCAGTTTCTCGGGAAATGGTTGAGCCTCAGCCTGACCGAACTTGTGACCGAGTAGTACTACAGTTCGTTTCGCCAGTTGACACTTTGAACTGTTGATCCTACGGCCGGTTTGTTTAATCTTCTGTAACTCAGCTACAACGTGTCCGGTATGTTCCGTTTCTTTCGCGCTGCAGATGACAATATCCCCTCCGTAGACAACAGTATTGTTCAATCCCTCCAGCACCATCAACATCAGTCGCCTGAAAGTAAAACGGTGTACGTTTGAAGCGGTATTGCTTTTCTCCCACTATGAACGCCGTTTTTGTCTCGGTCCGATTGTTTGATTGGAATCTGCCAAAATCCGGGTCGCAGGTCTAGCACTGTAAATATCATGGCGTTCTGTAGCTTGTCGAAAATCTTTGCCAAGGCTGGCACTGCTAGAACTTTATTGACTGTAATCTCGTTGAGTCTTCTAAAGTCGACACACAATCGAAATTTCTCATTGGGCTTTCTCACCAACAGAACAGGAGAATTGAACGGGCTATCAGCCTACTCAGTGATTTCCTCCTACAGCTCGTCTTTCACTTGTCGTTCGATTTCCCCACTGCAGGTGAACCGGAGTTCTCCTGGGCCCGAATAGTCGAAAATGGTCAGTCTTGATGGAGATTTCATGTTCATTCCAGTATCAATAGCCATACGGGTCCTGATCCGTGATGGACAACTTCCAGAACTTGCATATCATTCCATTCAGCAACCGATTGTCACAAGCTGTTAAGAACCCACCTGGTAGAGAAAGGCAAGAAAAAACGCAGTATCTGGAGCAGTATCCCTATCACGAACGAACGCAACGATATCGCAAGCGGTAAGAAAATCAGGGTGCAAGTATTGGATCCCAACTGTCGCAACTCAGAACCCCACCACCAAGTAAGGAAAAAGACGGTCTTCAAAAAAGCTTTATTTACTGCACAGCCCGAAGACGAGATTGTGACTTGCAACAATTGTATTTACAGGTTTGGGAGGACCTTAGGCCTAGGCCACCAAAATGACCAATCAGAGGCGAGCGGAACTTCTTGACGGAGGTTCAAATCCCCAGAAAATAAAGAATCCATTTTCCTTGGCAAATAATGCGAATTTTTGTGAAAAAGTGCTTTTTCCCAAAACAGGCTTGTATTTCTCCGTGTGCGTTTGCTTCAAGTTGTCCAAGCTAAAGTTTGTGTTTCCTCGATAACGGAACCAATTCATATTTCGTTACGAGTTTAACATGCTTCAAATCAACCACAGCCTCAATGCCGTATGGCGTGCGTCGAGAGAAATGACAAGCGGTTTCTTGACTACGTGACCAGCGATTCCGCCACCATCCACCACGCCCGAAACTCTGAGTGTAAACCCACCGACTGTTCGAACGACCATCGCACACGGCTCAACAACCTTTCCCGGCCTCGGTCTAATCAATGAAGTCGTCGCCCCAGTGTCAATCAAACAGCACTCTGCGCTACCATCGATTTCTATCCTAGCCTGAACTGCCGTCTTATCAACCACCCACATTATCGGATCACCCTTCCCGGACAAAAAACAATCAGCAAAACGTTTATTTACATGAAACCTTTCCTCGTCCCACGGGCAAAATCTTCGCCAGTGACCACATCATCCGCATCTGTAACAGACGTCGCCACAGTTCTCCTCCCTCCTCAATATCGAAGCGGCCACTTCGTGAGTCAACGTTTCCACTGCAATTCGTAGGACTTTCACTTCACTTGGTTCACTTGTCTTCAACTCGCTAACTGTCTGGGAGTTATCTGCCAGCAATTGTCGGGCCGCATCAGACAGCTGTTCCAACGTCATCGGGTGTGCGATGAGAGCCACCCTCAGCTGATCCCGCACTGTTGGTGGCATTCCGTCCAAGAACTGATCTGTCAGCATGCGTTGTTCTGAATCCTGGTCTAAATGTGGCAAAGCTTTTGACAGCGCTGTCGCAGTGCCACGGCGTATACAAGAGTGTCGCCTCCTGGTACAAACCGGGTTCCCTTGAACTATCGCATTGTCTCCTGGCAATCGGCTGGGTTGTCGAACCCAGCGATCAGTGCCTTCTTCGCGCCGCATCCAGCTCCGCCTTCGCCCTGCTCCTGAGCAGCATCTGCAGGGCCACCAGCCTCGCCCGGTCGGTTTTGTCTCCGACCGTCTCCGCCAAGTCCTCGAAGTCCTCCCGGAAGCTCCGGACGGCTGAGGCCATGGGATCTTCGCCTTCCCATCCTGGTCACGACATCGACTGTTGTGATCCGAGAACTCGAATGGCACAAGGGTTGTTTATTCAACAAAACAACACATGGGTTAAGCGTTTAAACAGGACCACAAAGAAAACCAATAATTTATACACGGTACTCGGTCCCGACCGTCTCGGCTTCCACAGACGCAAGTGCTCAGTTTTTTCACGTAATAAGGGCCATTTTGGGCGATGTTGCACTCCGATCTTTTTTCCTGCATTTATCCCGCGGCTTGTTCGATGTCAAAAGTTACGCTCTAGTCCTACTACTAAATAGCGGTCGTGTGAGTAGTATATAACAATCGCTCATCCTCACTACATTTCTACTGTTTTCTTTGGAGAAACTTTTGTGAAGAGAGGATCAATTTCCATAGTCGGAAGGTGACGTCCGCTGAGATAGAATCTCTCTAGCATGTTTACCAATCACAACATGCGGGTTACAGCAGCTTTCGAAGCCACTTTACTAATCAATGTTGAGCCGAGCCGGTTGTCGACGGTATCGATCTCAGTGGTACTTCATGCTTGTGAAGTTTCGGTAGACCATACAGTTGGGGCATCTGAGATCCGTCCGATATTAGGAATTGTGCGGTTGTCTCGTCAATGAGATGTCCTTCAGAAAGCTTTTGAATTTCTCTTCCAAATTTGTTCTCAAACGTGCCTGGATTATCAGCCGTTTCTTCGGGTCAAAATTTGTTGTTATCGTTACCCAAGTGATCGTGCATTTCTTTTCACTAATCCTATTTGACTCTGCAATATGACCAGCAAAACTGCACTATGTTGTGTGTATATTAGACTGAATACTGCGAGACAAGCCGAATATCTGTGATTAGGGAGGCTAACGTTGACGTCTTTGCAGATCTAGAAGCCGCCATTTTTATCGCATGTAAAACAAACAGGGTTTCACCGGCATCAGTTAGATTGGGGATGGAATCAGCCACAAGATAAATACTGGTTGTCGGACGCTAAGCCAGAGATGAACGATTCAGCAATACACTAATTTTCGACAGATGTGTCAGCCTAACTGGAAAGCCGGGTGTTTTCAGGAAGACTTCTCAACTAAGATAACGGACTGTAGTGATGGAGATGAATGGCCATACTATGCTACTCGTAAATAGTTAAGCGAATGAGCGTATTTATGCACTGTAACAGCCGGAAGATAAATGCAAGCAGGAACACTTAATTGCACGTGCACAAGAAATGAAGTTCTCCGTACATGATGTCGTCATTGACAACTAAGGCGTCTCCTGATTACTGATATGTGCAACTGAGTGTTTGTTTTCAAGAAAGTTTTGAAGCATGTACCGTCTGAGCCAATTTCCTGAGTAGGCAAACCTAGGGTTGCCTGCGTTCTTGACTTATAACACTTTTCCATGGCAAGTGGCGGCACGCAGTCCCCCTGTTCGCAAACCCCATGGACATCAGAACTACCGGACCTTGCCTCATCAGAAACACCTTCAAGTAATCTGCTGTTAGCATCAAATATCAGTAGTTTCGTTAAACCCCCATCTACGTTGTCGACAAATTTGTAGCGTGTAGCCTGCTTCTGTAGCTGCAGGGTGGAATCTCCTAAGGTTGTATTTAAATCACGTACCAACACAACGAACTTTGCCTGCTCCGTTACTCAAGCTTTTGTCACCGCTACGTATTGTAATGAAAACTTCCACAAGTCCGTACACTGGAGTTCGAGCGGTGTCCTCAGTGACGCAAGGTCATTCAGTGGAAAATAGAGGTTCCGTCCATCAGCGGTCACTAAGTGGGTGGGTAGGTCATCTACTTTTAAGATCCTGTACCATAGCTAAACACGTTCGGCCCACTTCTCAACCTCGGTAGCGTTATTTTACAGATTCAACTGTTCCATCACAGGCAGCTCCATCGCGATGCATATAGCTAGTAATTCTAGATAACGAACTGTACCCAAACGCCTAGTTAAGACCAGAGGAGACTGAACCCACCAAAGTGGCATCAGCTAAAAATCCGACTGAAGTTAGTTAGTGTTATGAGGACGAACGATCGCACCATACTACTCACACCACCGTCATTAAGTAGTGGAGCAGGAACATGGATTTTGACACAGAAGTATATGCGGAAGAATGTAGGAAGAAACATCGGAATGCAGCACCGTATGAAATGGTTCTGGGTACGTAAAGGAACGTGAAGGAACCGAGCATTGGTGTGTGTGGCAACCGTGACGGTCAGGGTCCAGTACGGTACGCAGATGAGTCTTTTTGTTTGTTATCATGTTTAAACGCATATCCTATGTGTTGGTTTCCTGAATAAATAACCGTTGAGCCATCCAGGTTCTTGGCTCACATTAGTAGTAGACAAATCAAATCAATCCATAAAACCCATGTGACCTACTGTTCTAGTCTTAGTAATCACAAGTACAAATCATTCTCTGATTGGAGAACGTAACCCGACAGAAAGATGTTGAACGGGTGTTACACACAGTATTGAGATTGATCTGCTGCGTCAGTAATCCTAATTAGTCACTGTACAATTTTGTATTGTGGTTTAGATGATTAAATCATTACATTTAATGTGTACCAATCGTCGTTCATTGAAACCTTGACTAATTTGGTTCGTCGCTGTGTCTAATTCCTACAGTAGACTGCCATACGAATTCACATTTGACTGACTCATCACAGTTCAAATATATACAGACAAACGCCAGTTTAACAGTTTACCGCAATACTCACGAATATCGTTGTCGCATAGGGGCCTCAGAAACGCTCAAACTTAAACGAAAATGTAGTGGCCAAAACTCTGCTTGTTTGATGTTGTATGTTTGAATATAGACGCAGTTATTTTTAGTTGGTAGGTCTATTGACCTTCCCTTCTTTTTTCATTCTCTTCTCATAGACGTTTTCTTCCTCTAATTTTTTTCTTCTTCGTGGTTGCGTGGCAGTTAAGCATCAGTGTGATCCACTGATGTATTGCAATATATGATGATGATGGTGATGACCAAAACTTGAGGATTAAACACGCACTTCTGTGCGTTCAAGCCCATAATCATAAACCCGAAACGTATGGATTTGCATTATTCATAGAATAGCGTGTACACTAACCGAGGAAGACACTCAACACGTGACCGAACGATACGGATAAATATGGTAGACAGAGTGTACTGATTATCCACAAGCTTACAGTCAAACCATTCAGTGGTATAGATGGATCAGTGTACGTTTAGCGAGCAAACGAGTTTGAGACATTGACAGGGACAACATACCAACTAACTAGGGAAAGGGTGTCGTAGTTGACGCATATCTTGGGATGTTTCGTCAACTAAACATGCATTTCTGCGAAAAATCCACGATGATCTGAATGTCTTTTTCGGAGATGAAGTAGTGAGCAACAACAGTGCATGAGCATTCACAAACTACGACATTTCTAACATCAAATGCAGTAGAAGAATGTTGTACCACCCTATGAGCAACTAATACTGTTTGAGTATATTTGTTTTCAACAGAACGGCCACATTATTCATTGTATAGAAGAGGATATCTAGATGAAACATCCGGATCGGTCGCGGTGGACCACAGTAGTTTCCATCACGCACGTCAGATACTACTCCCCTGGATTTTTTCTTTGAGGCTAATTCATTCACAGAGTCCACGTAGGACGTCTACAAACACTGGGTGACCCTTAAATAGTTATAAGCTTGAAACGCAGTACAATCTTCCAAGACTACTCTACAATGTGTGCCGTCATCATGCTCAAGGAGAAGGCTTATATGCGATAAAAACCACTGAGAGAACACTTTGTGCATCTCATGTGAATTTATAATTTATATACTAATGTCATTTTTTCTTTTTATCTTCACGTGACAGTAATGTCCACTTGCTAATAGAACAGTACATCCCTAACGGTAGTCGCCATATTGATATACTTAGTAAATTACGGTCTCATACGGTACCGTTTGGTTCATGTGTAGTGGAGTACTATGGATTGGTTACATTAGCGTACGACGTACTAAGTCGATATTCACGGGCGCGCGTCGACCGGACATAATGCTCTTTGGAAATTGAGACCGATTAGTTATTGTGCGCTGTGTACAAACGGGACTAGCATAATGCTGTTACTGCGACAGATAAGTTTACAACAAGAAGTTGTAGACGGTTCTGGAGAATGATATCCAATGATATCTACACACTGCGTATGGTTGATACCAAAGATGCAAAAACGGTCCAGTGTCGATAGTTGTTTCCACAAAACGACCTACTGGTCACCGTCTACCTATGTGGTCTGGTACTCTCAGCTACTCGAGTAACGGTACAACAATCTGCTGCAGAAATTACGAATATGAATGACCAAGATTGTAAATGAATATGTGAAGATAGGTTTTACCTGCCACATGTTCCAACGAGACCAACTTAAACAGGAAGATCTGCGCTGTGCTGACATCGAACTGGAGCAAACCGGTGGAGGATCATTGATGCGTTTAAAATGGGGTTTCCGAACGAATTCATCCAAAGAGAATATTGATTCGTCAGTTAATACTGTCGAATACACAACTCATCCCGATAAATATCACGTGCAAATTGATACGTTTGTCCGCATTAAACAAATTTGTTTCCTGTAGCGTAGCAACTCAGAATAGCCCACAAGTGTATGTATTCAGCATCCTGCGTACAGAGTAGTTCGAAGTTACACTGCAGGGAAAGGACGTCAATAAAGCACAATCTTTATTGTCCAACCCGCTAGTTACCATGCTACGCGCTCGCTCGCGTTTATCAATCAGAAATCCGGTTCACAACACTCCCGGTTTCCGCCCATACGTCGTGTGCACTTCTTCTTGGTTCGCGTGTGTGTGACCAGTGCTTTCCATCGGAGGTTTTCCGCCTGCCATTCCTCGTCCGTTGATTCGATCTGGTAGAACGATGACTTATCCGGTCGCTCATATTGTCCGTAATCTATCCACTGTGGGTCTTGACTGTATTCCACGATCGTGTCGATATATTCGACCGAGTGTTGGAGTAGTCGCGCCCCCGATCTGGTCGTCCATCCTATCTTATTCTTCCTGCCATGTCTCGCCCGTTGGTCCAATCTCGTTTGGCGATGATTCTTCCAGTCGCTCATGTTGTCCCCGATCCGCTCGCTGTGGGCGCTTGGGTGTGCCTCCCCCACGTTGAGGTATTCCGCCGAGTGTCGGAATACTCGCTCCTACGATTTGGTAAGCCATCACACTTGATCGATCCAAGCGCTGAGTGGAAGTTTCCGTTAATTTGATGAGCATAAAAAATACCGCTCCAGTTTGCGATGAAATGTTGTCCAAAGATTTGTAGTGTATGAAATCTGATGATTTGACCGGATGTAAATGGAGGTTTGTCCAGTTCATCTGTGCTGCTCCCGCAACACGCTTGTTCCGAAAGTCAATGATCCCTTTCCTCTCCCAGCGAACTCAGACCTATCGCCGTATATCCAACCTTGGTACGCTGCTTTCACAAGACATTGGCTAATCTTTGGAATTCGCGCTTCAACTTCCCGCTCCTCAATTCGTATTCTTGCACCGTGATAGTAGCCCCCGAAGCGACCTTACATGCACTGCCACGTAACTTATGCGTCACGTCTCCCAGTCTGTGTGCGGTCAATAGTGACGTGTGCAAGGTGTTCGATTCTATCTCACAGGACTTGATTACTAGATCTATCCTAGCTTTTAATGCTCACTACCTCTAACCTACAATACTGGTGATTCTGATCGAAATCATTCCGCCACGTTCAAAGGCTCATTCCTCTGGTCCTAGCGTGGTGTTTGCCAGGGTGATCTACTGTCGCCACCAGACCCTAACTACCAGTTCCACGATGCACAGGTCAGCGGTTTCGCCTACGTTGTCTGATTCTTCTGGCCAAGAATCGGACACGTCTCTCCTTGAAGTTTGCAACAGCCGTTAGTGTTTCGGAGCTTTCTGCACTAAAGGTGAACACGCGAAAGATCAAACCCATAGTCATCTGCGGCGACCGTGAGTACAGTACAACTGCTATCTCTGACGAGTTTATCCACGTCGGCTCGGACACTATCCACCGACCTAGCGCTTCTGGCACAGTGACCTGTCTCGTTATCCCGTACACCTGCGAAGGTAAAGCATTCACTAATCACCGACTGCAGATTCGCATGATACTGGATGTAACAACCAGAGCGCCCTTGGGGCCGCATCGACGCCTCTACATTCTGAAGAAGCATTTGATGGTCAGGAGGAGTCACTTCCTAGTTACGAGCCGAGTCCACAGAGACAGGCTCAAAACTATAAAATGTACAATTCACCGGTTTGTTCGGTAGTGGCCGCGCTTTTCTAAAGACATACCAACCAGCTACCTCCAAGCTCAAATTCGTTTGGGCGGTCTGGACATCCCGAATTTGTCCGCCACTACTCCTATCTCGTGAAAATCCCGAGTAGAGAGACTGCTGCTCAGTAAATGTCCAGTTCTCAGGAATGTGGATGACCCTTATTCATTTGGCTCTACCGCGTACGACGTCGATGTCCTGGTCCTCGTTCAGGGTGTGCTAGTGACGAGCAAGGAGAACGTCCATACGGCGTGGATGGATAAACCTTGTCATAAGCTAGACAGCTGTGGTCTACATGTAACGTCTCGCTTTCCACTCTCCTATCGCTGGCTGTTGTATACAGACCGAATTTTCACCAGGATCTTTATTCGCACTATCCAGCTCCATTGTGGTCTTTTGCAGACTAAGGTCCTGAATTCTCGATGTGGCCGAAGTGACAACTCAGTTCTCTGTCGCGGAAACTGCGGCCATCCAGGAAGGCACGCTCATACTTCACAATCGTGCTGGATCACCCATGATGAGCGTTGTACTTGGCACAACCGCGTGGCCGAGGACTTGGCGGAAAGTCTGCGCGATCTGGGCTACGCAGTCCTCGAGGAGTTACGAGTACCAACGGCAAGGTCGTTCATCAAACCCGAAGTTATCGCTGTTCGTAACGGCGTTACTTTGATATTGGACATCGCTATAGTGGACATCATTACGGAGGCCAAATTGCCGGTTTCGAGATACCGGACCGACTTTCATAACGTCGTCATTCAGTCAGCACTCCATACTATGAGCTGCGACATGGACTGTATTTATCATTCACCTGTGATCATCACTTTTCGTGGTATGTATTCTTCTTCTTGCAATGCGATACTTCGACTGGGACTGTTCTTCTACGCGGTAACTGATTTCAACCTACTGACTGTTCCAGACTCGATGAAAACGTACGATACATTCAGACGCGGAACTTGGCGTTGATCGTTACTACCTTCTGAGGGGTGTACCATTATGCAGACCATTCCTCTGCCTCTATACGTCAACCTTGACGCTGATAGCACCACTGTGTCTGGAAAAGCTTTCGATTCTGAGGAACTCCATTCTTGTTTTTGTCTTTTCTCCTTATTAGCCTATCGAAACAAGTAACTTTCATTTGATAACTGGAATTATTAATGTTTACCACTCTAGGGAAAGACGTCAACTGGTGAGTGTTATTAACCATGCAGTTCCCTGCATTTGACAGGCAGCTTGTCTTGAATTCCCGTGTTCATTTTTTCAGTCTGATCACGTAATTTTTTGTGATGTACCTTGCGTCCTTCTTAAATGAAGATGTGTTAACTGCTCTTGAAAATAAACGATATATATATATATACATATATATATATATGCTTCAAATTAAGCAAAATCGTCCTCGAACAAGTGATATTACAACAGTCAATAGAGATGAAGTGGAATAACAATATTTCTAACTCTAGAAAACAAACAGGTTTTTTTTTGCGGGGAGATCCACAAGTAGGTGTTTGAACGAATCGATACAATTTCAGCAACCACATCCATAGCGATGACGTTTAAAGCTAAATATGTATATAGGATTGTGTGAATGAAGTTAGTTAAAACAAGACTGAGAAATTCAACCAGCATTGTAAGGGGTTCTCACTGCAGAACATCGCCCATCTCACACATCGTTGATAGACTCAGGATTCCGGCATAGTTGTTCGCAGTATAATCGAAGCTGACTGTACGAAATAATGTGATCAGTCGTCACTGGTCTGATTCTAGTGTCCATGGAATTTATAGACAGTGAGGAGACGATAGCGTGAACAAATACGGAATCTATTGCTGCAGACTAACGTTTCAACTGACCCAGTATATCTGTCAAACAGTGTATGCGGAATGGACTAAGTCGTTTTTCATCAGTCCAGAGAGCAGCGTCCAATTTGGACCAGGTCTTCAATGCATGACAGTGAACTTGATGGTCAGCGTTCGTGAGGCCGAACTATTAAGACTTCGGCTATGTGAGATGCAGTTCACATAGGGTCACGACCACACCAACAACAAGAAGAACAGCAATCAGTATGAGCAAGCAAATCTTCTGTTAGAATTTCAGACAAAAACGATAGCAATAACAAGCACAGGAAAGGTTATGTTAAATTCAAAATTGGGGTGGGCGATATGATTTCAGAGAGAGAGTTAAGACTGAGCATCATCTGTAGCCGATGGTCGTCGTTGGCCTCTGGTACGATCGCCTTGATAATAAACGTTAGTATTTTTGTACTTCTCGCGGAGTTCTTCCAACGGCTCCGGATCGTCCGGATAGATATCAATCTAAAAAAATGAAAAGCGGGAATAAAGTGGCAATACACACATATTATGAATTAAAATGGAAGATTGGGAGATCATGTAAGTTGAGAGCAAAACAGAATGTGTAGCGATTACGTAATCTGATTAAGACCTACGCGGATCATGGACCGTGCTCAGTAGTACACGGTGAGAACTAAATGTATGAATCATACAATTACGCAGATACAACTAAATGAACGTGGGCGCCTGTAAAGCAAAACAGGCAAAAAGCAGGAAACGAGAAACGTACGCCTGAATCCACGTAAGTAGTTAACCGCTCCATCGCGATTGAACGCTCGGTGAAATAAGGCAGGTTCACCATAGTAAAAGCTGCGCATGGTAAGGCAAGATAGGTAATCATGCGAAACGTTTCCCGAATCCAAACCATCGACAGTGGATTTCCGAAAGTGGCAAAATGATAAGCAACTAAAACATGAGAATGAAATAGAATTGTTAATCAGCACAGAAAAATTGAGACTTTTTGATGTCAACAAAAACAGATGACAGTGGAGCATAAAACCTCCACCCAGATCGATAAGTTCATCCAGGTTTCACAGCTGTTGTGTACCCGTGAACTACAGCTAGGTTTCCAATTTTACTAAGGAACACAATTGATGAAGGAATGCAACTATTCGTTTAATGCAATGGAATGGAATAAGAACAAAATAATAGTATTCTATCAGCAGAAACTGTTTGGTTGAAAAACAACATAAGATCGTGATCACAAGCTAAAAAATTAAGAGCTAGTAGAAATGAATGGAATGATGGAAAAAGGATAAACACCAATAAACGTCGAAGATAACTCAAATCTGTAAGAGCGCTTAGTTTACGAAAGTAACCCTGATGGAAGTACTTGTCTATTTTTAGTTCAGCAGTCAACGAACGGAATACAGCAACTGAGGTAATTTACTGATTGTGATGACAGTATGCACGACAGCCAGGATCAGCACGCTCCGATAACCGGAACGTGTATTACACATGCTGCTTGTGAGCCCTACCGTAGACTGAAAAGAAGAAAATGTTGATCTTGAAGACGATACCAGTAGAGCGTCACCGGTCTGCAAACTGGGGTCCATTGCACAATATGCGTTTCCGGTTAAACACAGTAGTACACGTCACTTGGAACAAGCGTACATACCGTGAAGCGCTTGTTTTTGTCAGTGGGTTCTAAACAATCCAAGAGTTTTCTTGCATTTTCTAACGTAGTTCTCACCGGTACTTCGCACACAATAAGAAATAACACCATACCACACCGTCAACTCCCAGATTCAGGTACAAGTTATCCTTTAATCAATGATGGTGTACTCCGTCACGAATTCATGCAAATACTGGTAAACAGACCGCACAAATACACGTTACCAAACGTTATACACTATCAGTTGCATATTTCGATAAGACATCAAGGAATAAAAGAGAAGGTATGAGCATATTAAATGTATTCCAAAAAAAAATAAGCGACTTTTTAACAGACAAAAACAATGGTTACAACGGTGGCTACAATAGGAGTGTTTTGGCTCGGATTGTTTAGTACGCTGTTATGTTTCATGATCTAGAAACGGTCGATTCGGTTGTCCAAGATGAAAATAGTTGACGCTGATAGACCTTTCTTCTGTTCACAACATTTCACACATGGGCATTGATCGTTGTATACTCTTCAGGGGAATGCTGCCCCAATCTCACTGCGAAATTGAAGGTGCAATTAAAATAGTCACTGCCAAATTAGGAGTATCAAGGGTTTAAGCACAAAACACTGAACACCATTTAAGTATTTATTAGGCGGGCAAGAATAATCGCTCGTAGACTGGCTTAGACATAACCGAATGGATACTATGTCTGCATTCATGCGAGCACAACAGAAAACAACGTCATTATTTTCAGTGGAATGTGACTAATGATCAATTTCGAAGGTTATGGCATAAATGTGTAACGGGAAACGAGCTAAATCCGAACTCCCATAATTCCATTTAACGCACTCAATATTTCCCAAGGAAATCAGGTCATGCATAAAAATGGCGAAAACGGCTACGCCAAACTTAAACAGTCACCCTGTAGCGATAACGACGAAGGCAATGTACACACAAAACAGTGATCACGAGCAGCTCCCACACAGTGCATGATCACGGAAGAGTTGCGAACGGACATTCGCTGAAAGTGTATGTAGTACACACAGAGATAAGACAGTGATCCGCACAGCGTCACGTCACAGACACGTAAATGCCACGTCATTAGACTGTTCAAGATCATTTAAACAAGTCAGTAGGGGGATTCGTTTTCCT
>LUCH01002801.1:3109-49258 GCA_013368495.1 Paragonimus heterotremus | reverse complement strand
TGAGTACAAAGTACAGCAGTATGTTCGGGACTAGCTCCGAAGTTTTAGAGACAAAAGGGTATTTCCGGTGAACTCTATTAAATATTTGTCCGTTGAATATTGTGGGATTAAGACCAATGTTTTTCTTTTGCTAAGTTTGCAGATGACTATTTCTTCTTGTTAACTAACTTGTATAGTCAAAAAGCGGAAACCAGCATAACAATGTAAATTTGAGATCGGAAGACTTCATACAAGCATTTTCTTTCACCGACAGTGAAATAACGTAGACTCACTGCAGGTTACCTTCTACCTTATAAACTACTTCTACTTGATCATTGAATCTCCAATCAGCGTAATAGGAGACTTTGTTTACAAACTGAATTTGAT
This sequence comes from Paragonimus heterotremus, assembly GCA_013368495.1. NCBI lineage: Eukaryota > Metazoa > Platyhelminthes > Trematoda > Plagiorchiida > Troglotrematidae > Paragonimus > Paragonimus heterotremus. The sequence goes on along the minus strand of LUCH01002801.1, from coordinate 48,892 downwards.
TACTGGTACCCCAAATTACATGTGTAAAATTCGTTTTAATCGTCTTCCGCTTTTTTGTATTTTCCCATGTCTTTATTCAGGTCACCAGATATGTTGTTCATTGTCTATGAACCATACAGTAACTATGACGACGTATGGGATTAATAATTGTGGATGGATATAATTTCGTTGAAATTTGACACCTTTTAATAGTTCAAGCTTGACTCTCACAAAATCCTTTTTCCAAGGCTAGCTTCAGCTGACTACGTCACGTCCAAATGGTCATTGTGTTTCTGTTTCCTAGCAGAATAGATTTTTTACCCTACGAAACGCTTAAATCTCTGACTTCATTGTGTCAAACTAAACAGCAAAATATTTTAACGCATACAACGACAATACCATACGTTTCCAAGAAGAGGATATTTTATAGGTTCAACTTACTTCAATTTTCTATTTCTATTCGAATCAGTCAAGAGAGTTTAATACTCACAAGCGCGACATCACTTACTTCAGTCTTCTTCTGTCACAGAAACCGAATGCATAAAACTAACGCTTGCGAGATTTTACTTTATTGAGAACAGACATGATAGGAATTAAATGGCGGTAATAATAAAGTACAGCGTATCACTTTTCTAGCTCGACTGTAACCGACTAACCGGTGTGATCATAGCTCCATTGATCAAATCAGACTAATGCCCACTAGCGGACCGTTTACACTTGCTGCACAACCATATTCCGCAAAACCGTCAATGTGTACACTTTTGAATTCTGCTCCCACAGCGAGAGTGGTTTAATGCGAATCGAGTGAATGCTTCCGTGAATTAGTACTTAACTATTCTGTTTACTCAATGGCGATTGGTATTCATGCGTAAGTTATGAGTTTCCGTGGTTGTTTCCTAACGCACAAAGTATCAGCGTGAAAAAAGCAGGGTACAGACGGACAGGGTGCTTCCCATCTGATTGCTTGTTTTTCCAACTTTCGTTGGGGAATTAATAGTATTACTCCCTGATTCTGTGCTTAAACTTTCAGTGAAGTCACAACTTTGAATGTGGTTAACTGGCCTACTGATCGTTCAGTAAACTGGTGATCACTGGTGTGTAGTTAGAACTTTGCTTATCCTCAGGTTGAGAACCATTCATGTTTGAATGTAGTTTTTGCACTCAGGTAGACTAACCAGGCGGCCTCTTTCGAGAAGAAGAAGCAGCAGACTCCAGTTTCGCTCTTGTTAGAGCTTGTCACTAGTGCATATCCGTATTACGACCTATATTAGACAACCAGTCACTCTTTAGTGAGGCAATCATGTTTATAGTTGCTTCAATGACCTCACATTAGGCAAGACTGAATTATCGTATGTAATCGCTCAACCACTTTCGCTTACGATCAGGATGTCTAATCATCTTGAACCGAGGTACAGCTACTGTCTATAAAATTTAACCGATGATCCCACGATTAGGACTTACGGAAGTCTCCAAATTTATTAAATCTCTTAAATGAAGTTTTAGGTCACCGATCAGTAGTCGCGGTGATTATTGCTTGTCGTTCCATTTCAATGACCATTATTTAGAAAGCAAACTGCAGTTAGGCGCTTACCTATCTGTGGATCTTAATGAAATGAACAATTATTGGTGACATTTGCATGGCTCCGCAGCTGTTTTCCCCCCACGTCCTTTGTTATCATATCGTCCTGCAGTTTTTAGTTTATTTTCATATTAACAATTATTCGCAACCACAAAAGAGGGGGCTGAAGGAGATTTATTCAAATTTTTGACTTCATTGACCTCCACGAACTGATAACCAAATTCACAAATTCCAAATGTCGGTCCAGGCAGTGAATTAGGAATTTAGTTACCACTTCGCCGGCGGTCAATGGTACTTGCTGTTTGTATAGTTAATGATTGCTCAGGAGCCTTCGGACATGACTACTCTCAAATCTAGTGAAGAATGCATAATACCACACATTTCTGTTACGGCCGTGATGGCCGTCATTTTCCTTAACAAAAGTTTTTTTTTAATTTAGCCCTTGGAAGTTCTAAACAGTTGCAAGCGGTTTCGCAAAATGGATAGTACGTGGTGCATTTTCTGCGTGGAAGCTAAATGTTACAAATTTGGTGTGGTTTCATTTGTAATTTATTAAGCAGAAGCGCTTTAACTGTTACGGTTGTTTGCAGTACAGTATTAAAAACGTCCTCTGATTTGGAAGTCTTGCGGAGATAGGTTAGGACGACACTGTGAAGAACGCACATATATTGCATACGACAAAGACCACTGGTGAATTTTGTAACTCACGATGTCAAGTTACCGCCATATGCAACACACATTAACTACTTCTGTCCTTTGTGGCAATGACCATGTTAAATATAATACTGCCGAAGTGAGATAGTTAGGGAAGCATTGCGGAGACAGTGTGAAGTGGCTTGCATGTTATGGACAGAATTTGGTAAGACCAAACTGGTTTACTACAGAGGAAATGCCCGCCTGTGTTATCAGTGCAACGTATCTTTATCCGCGCAAGTATTCCATCCAAAACGATATACAGCTCAGTTCAGACACTAAGGGACAATTTATAAAATGCTTACGAGAGTTTCTGGCCGAGTGTCCGAATTTGAACATCCGGCAGCAAGTTAAATAGGATGGTAGATAATGCGGCTCATAATTGGTCGCCTGAGTTGATTCCCTCGTTTAAACATTACGCGTTAGCTCGAATCAGTAAAAAAAACGTATATTTGCTCGTTGGTTTGAAAGGAGAAAATCAGAAATGTTTTAGCATACTGAGAATATAATCAGCTTCGGGTGTTACAGCAAGGTTTGGAAAAGTTAAAGCGGACGCATTTCTAACGTTTCACACAAAATGCAATTCAAACAGGAGCCAGGTGTACCAACATGATGACTGGAAGTGTCAACTTTCATCATCACTTACGCCTGGTTTTAAAATCAGCATCAATGTGACGCATGGTTGCAGAGCATACCAAAAAGAACTAGGCAGTGCGGCATCGTACAACTATGAAATTATAAAAACTGAAACTGAATCGCATTTTACTGAAAGGCTATAGAGTAACAAACGGTTTGCGAACCACAGATTCAGTGTAGGAAAACGCGGACAAATTGTGAGTTTGGACACGAAAATCAAAAGGTAAGTGTAAGCAGATGACAGCTCCTTATCGAGCACGTTTAGAACACGCCAATCGCGATCGAAGCAAAATAGGTGAAATACACTACTAGTGAACATTTGGACAGCAACGGTTAGTGACTGTCGAATTGCAGCTATCATTCCGCTTATTTATGGTTTAAGCTTACGGCTGCACATTGTTCTAGCCTAACAGTTAGGTTTAAAGATTTTAACAGTTCAGTTATCAATGAGTGCAGGTGATCTTTCGCCAACCTCGATTGTTGGCTCATTGGAGAAAACTCCGCTTGGACGTGAACAAATGTGATCACTATGGCTTATTAACTCAAATTAAATCACACTTCTCAAATTAACACAGTACACCGTACTTAGTTCCCATATAATCAAAGCGGGGACGATTGTAATCGGTTTCAGCCAATACACACACTGTACCACCAAGAAATTAGTAGAAGCTGTATACCTCTCATGAACATGTTTCATTGAAGCACTTTGTCACCGTCATACAAAAATCAAGAGAACCCAACTAGGATAGTGTTATTCGGTGGATGAATATTATATTCACAAGCTGCAAATACATATAAACCCCGAGTCGGACTGTCATCCACAAGTTTTTCAAAACTATCTGCATTGCCATACTTAGCTGTTATGTATAAACCGGGGTTACTGTATTTTGATAGTGGAAGTTCGGGGATTTAGGTGATTTCAGAATTAAATACCATCCCCACGTGATCGCAGCGTTTGCATTCAGATTAGCCCTTCGGCTAGCCCACTTTGAAAGGAAGCACTAGAGTCGAAGTTCGCTCTTATTAGAGCTCATTAGTAGTGCATATCGTTGTTTAGATCGGAGTTTTCACACTGACCCTCACGCTTGTGAGACAAGCTTGTTCAGTACAAGGTCAGCAACCTCACAGTAGGCACGATGGAATATTCAAATCCAAATGCTCAATAGCAACCTTGTAAGAATAGTGTTTAACTTGTCCGATGACTGCGAAAGAAAAACGAACATAATCACTCTGTTCTATCCGGTCGATAACTTTGTCATCAGGACTTCTCAGTTAGGTTGAAGTTACTGTCTTTATTGAGCCATGTGAACAAGGCTTGGAACAGTTTTTGAAATAACCTAAATTCTCGAACCTGCCCTACTTATTCAAACCATGTTCGGTTAGTTCATTGGAGACTGACTACCATTTGTTAGATTTAAACCTCCGAGCTCCCGGCGTGGCTTCGTAGCTCTGATGGTTGAGCGTCCGGCACATTTGATCATGCTGTTTCGGTAGCTGACTCGAATCCAACTAAAGCTCTGACTTTGAACAACTGGGTCTCATTTGAGTCGTTAATAGTGCAAATTTGATTATCGAACTCTTAAAGGTTATCTGATATTCCGTGGATGGAAGGTCTGATCATTGTGTCACTGAATTAAGCGTACGTTCTTCGCATCACGCTTTTCACGTTAAAGGGTGATTTCTTAAAAATTTTGCAGTAAATGAGGATTCAATGCTTCAGCGAACCAGTCACCGACTACTGGCTGGCAAATTTACGTAGACCAGTACTCCAGATTAAGTAAGTGAGATTCAGGTCGAGCTGGGCATCACGCGCGAGCAGTCAACTTATCCGTGCAGACCGGTCGATTATACAGCAACTCACAACACTGTCGACTTATAAATATTCCTTACGATACACAGTACTGTAGGTGTTAAAAATTTAGTCGTTCTAATTGTATGGTTAATAGACTAGTAGCCAGCATTCTTGCCTTACTGTCACAATGACCATTTGAACGGCGGTGTAATCTACTGATGAGTTCTTACAAGATTAGGACTCAAGTGCAATACTTCTTTTCAAAGTTTATCTAACTGCGAACACACCACCAAACTGCGAGCAATGTTTAGTTTACAGCGTTCAGAATCTCCACACACCACTAACTAACTTACGCTACGTTGGCGTGAGGGATGGAGTGTAACGGTCCTTCAGTTTGCTAATCAATCTGGGATATCAGTTTGATTAATCTGGTACCACGACTTACCTGGAAATATTTTGCTCGAGAGAAATGTAGGCGCAGAATACTTTGAAGCTGTAAATCTGGCATGCAGGGATTGATGAAAACCACTTCGACGTCTGATCTCTGACGGTCCTCGTGTAAAAAATCTGACAGAAAAGTCTTCACTGAATCTGTGGTGATTTCTCCACACACCACAATGTGTGATTTGCCTTCAGGCTTCATGTAGGAACCTGAGTATTTTCGTACGGTGAAGAAGTTTTCAGCAATCACCGGAATCGCACTGGCAAATGTAGCTAAAGCAATGAGAATGAACAGACTGATATACACCCGACCCAGAACTGTCTGTGGCGTGATATCGCCGTAGCCCACGGTTGACATGGTTACAATAGTGAAGTACAGAGCATTGGTGTAGGTTATCGGTTTTGTCACGTTGTATGGTTTTCCGTGAAAAATATCCCCAGTATTTTCGAGTAGTAATAACATTCCGGCACCCGATAACCAGATTGACATAAACATCGTGCAAAAATGACATAACCGTAGACTAGAGGCAGATTTGATCAAATTCAAGTTGTGTAGCACTTCAGATAGGTTCACAAGACGGAAGGCGCGTACAAATCGGAAGCCAAGCCACGTCCTTCGAATCCAGAATCCTAACAGTGTGGGTGGAACTGTTAAGTAGTCAATTATGGAAAACCAGTCTACCCAAAACACCAGAGCGTCACGAGCAGCAATCAGACGAACGAGAAAGTGGATTAAGAAAAACACATTCATGAAAAAGTCCAGAGTTCGGAATCTTCTCCCTTTGTGTCCACATTTTTCCACCTCCCCTGGCCACATAGTAGCTTCAAAAGCATAGATACCAAAAGAACACAAACTGAGGATCATGGATAATGCAATAAATGCCCTTCCGGTACGCCATTGATAACTGACTAGCCGTAAGGCAAACATATGTCCAAATTGACTGAATGCACTCACTCCATTTCTGAGCCTTGTCCCGAAGGAAGGCGGACTTACTGCTAGAAGCGAATAGCTTTTGGAAACAATGGAGTTTTGAGTCTTGAAATCACCCGGTTCATCCAGGTTTACGTAACTGGATCGTTGTGATGGGGAATTGATCCTTCTGGCTTGGGCGCTTGAATCGATCACATCCATATAAAACTTTGATTTATGGCTTAATGCGTTGTTTGTCTTGAAAGCTGATCTTCCAATTGTTTCCGGACAGCATATATTTTGCATGCGTTGACACAACTGGAGTACAGCACGGTATGTTAGAATAAATGCGATGCCACCCAGGAAACAAGCTACAGACGAACCGAGAAAGATGTACCAACCAGTCCTTTCCATACAGGCCTCCCAATGCAGTCTAGTGATTTTCGACAATGAGCTTGTTTTGAAGAAGTCCGCATTGGTTATGTTAGCCATTGTCTGAAATTATACGACAAAATAAACGGATCTGTTACTTTCGGATGAAGGAAATTCAGCAGTCGACAATCTATTTCTCTATAGACGTTTGTGGAATGAGTAGACTATGGAATCCGTGGAACAAGTGTATGCTTGTGTATAACGCTAACGCATGCAATGGAGGTTTTATATCTGATAGTGAATATGAAGGCACGAATGATTATCCACTATAAAGATACATTTAAATTTATGTATAAGTGTCAAAAGCTTCAAAAGCTTTCAATAATCGCTTAAGTAGCTGGTAAGTGGGCAAGTTACAGTTAAAAATATCCGTTTGTCCGCTTAATCTGAGTGGGTGCATTGGAGAGCAGATCACAACAGAAATGTTCTAAAGAATGGTGCATGCCTCTTGAATAACAAGAAATCATACAATGTACTTCAAATTTACGCTTTTCCACATAGTCCTAAAAGTGTCTCCAAAAATACTATGTTAATCAAAAACAAGCGGTTCAGGCAACATTAGAAGTCAGCATCAAAAAGCAATCCACGCATTTAAGCCCCATCCTATAGACCGGCTACATCACACTTGATAATAATCATTAATGAAAACTGTTTGATATGAATTCACTGTGGAAGTGGACTCTAGACAGTCCGATTCATACTTCCATCGTTTGAAACTGAGGTCTGATTGAAAGTTATGTGGAGCTTACTTTACTTTCAACATAAATACCATCAAATTTAACTGAATGAAATTACGGTAGTTGAGAACCGATTTATTTCCTAATAAAAGCAATCTGTTCACCCAACGGTCTTCGGCGAAATATGAAAATACAACGAAATGGAAGTTCAATTATTCCACTAATTGACTTGAACGCAAGTCGTCGAATAAGTTCCTTCATATCTTTACAAATAATTCACAAATCAGACATCAACTGGTTGTTATTTATCGACGGAATGATTACCATTCATTATCTGCCTTAACGGCGACTTCTCAGCTAACTTTTCCAAATTTAGAGCGGTCTGCTGATTGCATGCAGAATTGCAGTTCATCGACTATTGTGTAACACTTTGATTACATTGTGCAAACACGGTTAACTGCCTTGAGTGTTCATGTGTATTTTGCAAAATACGGTGGAATACATTAAGAAAGCTTTTGTTGATGGGTTCCTTTCTTCAGTTGACGTGGAAAAGCTGCGCTTAGATTATATTCGTCTTCCATGACCTTCAGAGTAAATAACAGCGTAGTCACTCGCTTGTTGGGCGCAGAAAATGTAATGCCATTCTTAATACAAATTACCTGTTCAACTGTCGAATGTGACATTTTATGAATTCATGGTCCGAAATGGCAACTAATCCATGCTTTCTGCACCGACGGTATTTTGGCTTGTCTAGTAGAAACTTGTTTTCATACCACAGTGAATGGATTGTCTCTAGGCTAACTGATCGAAGGTTTTGCTATGTACTGGTATGAGTGAGTATATTAAGAGACTAATTCAATACCACTTCATAAGTAAACGCTACTCGACAATTTCTACAAGGGTTGATTAAAGCCGTGTGATAAAAGGCTAGGTTCCTAAGTGAATTGGAATTATAGAGGTGAGGTCTCACAGAGTCCTTCAAAAGCTACGCAAATGGTATCGTATCGTATATGTTTTGTCTTCTGCTTGGATGAGCTCATAAAGTTCGTAATTTCTTAATTTTCCTGGCCAGGCAGCATGATTTCAACAGTAATTAACGATACTAAACATGTGTCACAATACTGTCATCACGCTCCGCGACCATTTTGTGTTTGCTGAACACAGTTGATGCTGTTGCTCATGATCCTTCTTCGACCGTATAGCCACGGTTGTCCATGTCTTCCTTATATATGAGTCGGTCAGACCGAAGAGTAGAAAGGACGCTTTCTTACAGACAGCAGTTACAACGGCGGAGATCTGAATAGTCAACTCAGCCACCAGGTGAATTCTGGAATCTAGTTAATAGAACATTGCATCAAAACGGAATAACACGAGTGGAGATCCCGAGAAAGTCGCATAACAAACGAAGAAATCGGGTGATAACAGCTAATTTTTTGTGCGGAAGAATTGCCGTTTGAAACAACTTGAGTCAATGCAGCTCTAACCAAAAGGGTAAACCATTCACAGCATTCTTTTGCTTTCAATTTCACCATCAGCATCGCGTTTGACAAGGAGCTGCTGATTTATTTGATATTCGGAGTGGAATTTTCATATCAGACTAGTATAGCTAAACGTGTCCAACTAAGCTCAAAGTAGTGGCGTGCGAAATCGAGCAAAAGCCAACACTAGTTTTGCTTATTCAGATAGTTTCTGTACGAACCTACTGCGTTCGTCTTTGCATATGTACCTGTTCACACTAGTACAGAATAACTTACATTATATGCAATGTCAGGCTCTAAATTAACCAGCATTATGAGACAAAACAGGGTATGTGGCTGCACTAGGAGTTGTTGAACACTTAGTCCGTTTGCCTAACCTGCACAGCGCCCAGTTGGTTTAGCATCCCAATTATGAATGTAATATACATTGTCGGTTGGATTGTCCTTTATGAGCATAAGTTCAGTTATATCATCCGGAGTAACTGAAAATTAATTCCAATTCCTGAAGTAAGTGATAGCAAACTCACACCGTTTCCCGTTCATTTGAAGCCGGTGTCATTAAAACACACAGCTCAATTAGTCACACAACAACCGCGATTGAGTTCGAGCGATGTATGGTGTCCACGTGTACGTATGCATGGGTGTGTGCATGTATATTTGTACGTTTGTATATCAGCTGTCACATGCGGCAGCATGTAATTTGTGATTAAGACCAGTAGCTTTGTGAGGTCGTGCCCTTGTGGTTTTAGCCCCGAGAAAAGAAGGTGGACTGAAATTAAATGTGTCTGTACTGACAGATTGGATGTAGGCAAGTAACAGCTTTGTTATATACTTCTCGTGGGTGATCGTTACTTTCAAGAACTAATCGATCGTTTCGTTCACAAAACAGGATTCTTATAGCGATTGCCACTAAGTATATCTTGAAGTGTATGTAGAGGGGAAGGCAACCATGCGTGTGTACACGTTCCCATGATGTTCTACCGAATACAGTAGTTTAAAATTCTATCAGTCAAATAATCAGACAGGGACAACAGTTTAGCCGCGTTTGCTGATGTTTGATGCACTCCTCCTTTAGACAATATGTAGTCGGATAGGTTGAAGGTCTTTTTTGGTAAGCAGCATTTGTTCACGCAGACAGCCTGCCGATTAAGTGTTTTATAGCAGTGTGGGACTAAAATTTACTATTTGCTATGGCGATAACTGGATTCGACAAACACTGTCCTTCCGCGCCTGCTACAGCTAAACCCGACTAGTCTATTACTTAGCTGTCAGTTAGCGTGAAAAGTTGGAACAGAGTAAGACAAGGTTTAGGTAGTTATTGATTGGGCACACCCACACGAAAGAACCTATCGTTGTAAGAAATAAATTTCACGGGAAAAATTGTAGGCGAAAAGCTTGCTATATCAGAGTAACAAAAGTGTCATTGTCCAAACGACTGATTAAATTAAACAACGAACTAACCCCCATACAGATTCGTAAGAAAGTCATCAAATTAGTCAAATGGAAGGCCCACATCTGATGTGGGAGCCGCGGGAAGTCATTTATGTTAGGGTAAAACCTTGTGTATGCAAGACTGTCCACATATCAGTGAGCGCCTACGCAGTCACACAATTACGATGAAGTCAGACTTGGAATCTATCACTTTGAGCGACGTACCTCAATCAGGATACAACCATGGTAATAAATCGCTAATGGCTTCTAAAATACAGACGCCGTTAATGCTCATTTGCTTTCTCGGGTAAAATCTTAAATTATCAAATTTATATAAGATCACGCTGTGATGACATAATTAGTAATATTAAGCTACCTGAAAACAAACTACACGAAGCCAGAAATCACTGGTTTTTCATCTTCCAACAAGCCACTCAGAACAGCTAGGCTATACACGATAAATAGGGGAGGTAGGCAAAATTGAATCATGCCAGGAAAACTGAGGCAAACTGACAAAACTCCTAGACACACTATGACTTCCGACCTAAAACATTCTACTCAACATGATCTGGTTCACTGCGTTGACAGAATTTTAGTTAATTCTTGCAAGTACTGAAGTACCTGTTGCTTCAAATGTGTGGTTGATTTGCAGATTTTGAAAGTCTTGGAGGGAGTGCTTTATGTAATTAAGAAGTCGCTATCATAAGATATATGCTGATTGGTTGCAAACATGTCACCCAAACAGAATGTTGAATAGTTAATCGAGTGCGTTCCTCTGAACGTCCTGTTTGCTGATCTGCTTGTTGAGCGTTTGAACTGGCTCACGCTAGCAGTTGCTTACTGTATATATTACATATACATTTCACTGAACGATTCTTCACCAAGACTAATTTTTCGTGATGTGCGCGTCACTAATTTCATTTGTGAGAATGACATGAAGAAAAATCAATGACATCACTCGAAAAAATACAGGTGAAAGGGACAATATACGTGAAAAAAGTCAGAATCTTCCGTATGCAGAGTTTAATAGCCGTTAGATATCAGGGAAAGGTAGCTAAGCGAACGAAGTTTTATCGAAGTTGAATTGTTAAGATTTTCATAGGAAGTGCTTGAACTGGAAATTCACATATCACAAAAATCAGCCAGCAAGTAGCGTACTGCCAAACTCCCTAACTGACTGAAACAAATGAATATGTTTTTGTAGACCGACTACGCAATAATACTTGGGGCAGACTCTGGACTATGCACAAACAGGTCAGTAACAGTAGCCTGCATGATGCTTGATGTACAAGGACGAGGGAGTTGATCGAAGCTTAGTACATGTTGAAATATTACGTGGTAGATAGAGATACACAAAACCGCCGACCAATAATGTGTCGGTGCTAGGATGGGTGCACTGTTGAGCACAGTCTATTAATTTGCGATGTAAATCATTCATACCTTAAGGTATATCTGAAGCGTAAACTGATCACATTAGCTGCGATTCACCCATAACAGCTCATTTGTTCAAGTCAAACACCTGGGAATGACATGGTTGAGGAATGTACAAATATCGGCTATATCATAAATGATAAAATACTGTTAGTCTACTTGATTTTATGGTATTCTGCACATCGCTGACATATGTTGTGGTGTGTTGCGTTGAGGCACCGAGTCACTGTGGTCTTTCCGAACTAACAGCTAATCACGAATTATTCTAATATGCAAAAGCATTGCGCTGCCTTCGATAGATAACACATGCGAACTTCTGATATTGTTTTTACATCAAAATCAATACATGCTATATTTAGTTACCCTATGTTAATCATCAGTGATATGAACGCCTCACCGTAACAAGTGTCTCACAGTAAGGAATAAAATTAACAGTTAGTAAACCGATTGAATGCCTGCAAGATTCTTAAGTTTCCGACTCAAATTTTATAGAAGTTCCGAATTTAGGAACCGTGGTTTCGGTGATGATGTCAACGATATGCAAACTCTTTAATTGGTCAGTTTAAGGCTGTAAAGCTTCTGCGGAATTTGTAGTTCACTTCTAAACATCAGGCCTAAATAAAAGTAATGTAACTGCAACTCGGATAACGTTTTTACAACGATACTGTTGATCCTTCGTTATACAAGGTTGTTTGATTCCCGTGTCGTCTTCTTTCTTCGGGATGTTCTCTAGTATATCTGCTTTTAGAATTTGTCCTTTGCATCCTTTTGGACTCCCTTATTGACGTAAAGTCTGTAGTTTCCTGCTTGTACATATTGTGAGGGCACAGGACTGGCAATCCGCCAGGTCTGGAAACGTTGACTGGACTAAAAACCTCGAATGGCCTTGGGATTCCCGTCGTTTGCCACCGGATTCATCCATGTCAGCCAACAGAAGTGTTGGCAACTGCATATAGTAAATATGTTGGGTTGGTTAGCCCATTTCACAGAATACTTATAACAGCCGGTCTTTCCAGATGTTTTCCATGTCCCAGATAGACGAGCGGAAGTGGACTTACTAACTGTCACTCTTCTTGTGTTTATGAAACTGTATTCTTGTCAGTGTGTTTGAACTTCTCTCCTGTTAACTATTGCACGCCAGTCTCGGAAATTAGGTTGGTTTTGACCGTTTAGATGATTTGACGGGGTAAATTTGACGTAAACTACTGTTCAAAAGTAGACTGTGCTGTCAAGGAACACGAAGTGAACCTTCAAGGCACTCATAAGAAGTTTAGTGGTACGGTCAACTGGTTTCAAGTTATTCGTGCCCATGGGACTTGCAGCTGATTGAGATGGTACACTGATACTTAGAACGACGATAGTTTTATTTCACAAGTACTACATATACGCTACATGTCTGTACACCAAAACGATAGAACACATTTTTATGAAATACTGGTTTGGGTGTCATGAGTTACCACTCTGTCTCATGTTTTCAATCAATATGCATCCTTTTTAAGCTTATGTTCACGTTAGATCAAGTCTTGAGGTAGGTGAATGTTTCGCAAATAAATAACCAGATATTCAGTAGACAGAATATTTGGGGGTAATTAGCAGTAAAACTGTACTCCCAATTTTGACGTGAAAATGTCGCGGTTGATATGAAAGTGTGCTTGGCAAGATGTAACGAATAAACTTTACATGCCGACATGTGCTTAAATCGATTTGAAATGGGGCCGAGTTGAGAGTAACAATACAAATTTAGACAGGTCAAACTGCTGTGGATTGAAGAAAACACACGACCAACATACTTCAAAGAGTTGAGACGCAATAATCTGTGAGACGATAACCAGGAATTTCGTTACAGTTAGACATATCTCATGGGTCTAGAGAAACGTTGAAAATCTCTGTTTAGACAATCAGGACAAACAATGGGAGAACAATATGGTTAAACTGGGAGGGTCATGTATTCATTATATAGTTCAAAACGGTTGTGAACGAGAGGCATAAAAACGAAAACTCCTACTTCAGGGAAACATTGTAGTTATAAAGAGATAAGGTCCGGATGTGGCTAGACGTAATACGTGGATACTAGTCAGACTGGAAGATAAACAGAAAGTCATCTTCAATTTTTCATATTTGGTGATAAGTAGCAAAATATTACTGATGCCTCGTTTGTTTAGGAAGTAAAATTAACCATCATTGCATAGGAACAATAAAGAGCATGCGTTTAACTAATCAGCCAGTCTAACAAATAAAGATGTTGCTGATCACGATTTTCCAACATTTCCCCATCATTTTTAATCAAAAAGTCTGTTTAAGAATTTTTTGTTTTATAACAGTGTCTATTACGTTGGGTTTCGATCGTGAGTGGATTAGCCGAAACTCCAGTTCCACGGCAAACACCTTCGCAGATTATACGATCAAACGTACACTCTATCTTTTCGTTCAACATGCCGTGGAAACAACTGAAAAGATAAAGTAAGTATTCAAACATCCGGGTTGTGTGAAAATGTGTGCTATAAGTGAACGGCGAAACTATTGTTGTCAAATAAGCATAAGATAACCTTATTAAAAAGATGTAACTGTGGTGGTTACAGACTGGCCATGAGGAATAAATGATATAAACAGGATCACCGTACACTCAATAAAGAGTCGATTGGCTAGTGCTGGCAACCGCTGGAGAGACGTCAGTGATTGTGGACTACAAACTGATTTTCATATGCAAACGCTTGGCCACGTTTGCTTGGGAGTAACCATCAGGTTGCCCGACCGTCCCGATAGGGCACACATGCTTTTCAGCAAATCCCATCCCGCCACCCACTAACTTCAAACCGTTCCAATTTAAACAGACAGTGCGATGACGAGTGATCGTGGAATATTTGCCAAATTGCTCACATAACTTAGATTTATATAAATAAAGCCTTAGATATCTCTCGGTAATATCTAGTGATGAAGTAGAAAGAAGTTTTGCAACATGTGAATCTGGAAACATATGTATATGGAAACGTTTCCTTTGAAGTACCAATTTTGTGGACACTGTACACTCCAGTTTGATACATATTGACATGTGCTTTCCCAACAATTTAGTCTATATAGTCGTTAAGTGGAAACCTATCAGAGTTTCTTTTTCCGTTCTGCTGAACTATCTTTAACATGTACTTTTAAACATTCTTTGTAATTAAATACTGAACCAACTCAACTACCATTTTAACATTCTAGGTTCTTTTATACACCAAAATAGCCGATTGTTTTTTTCAGACGAATATATCACACTTTTAACCAACAGGTGTTTGACATTAGTGGAATGTGTGTTTGCAAATGACAAACGTTATGTTTGTGCACTTTACCGAGAATGTTTATCGAAACACAGTTAAATATTTGTCAACCTTTGGCAGCTATGGTTTTATTGTCAAGCACCAAGACCGATGTAGTTCAACTAACCAGTGTGGCAGCCTATTAATTTTCATAATGAGAGAGTCTACATGACTAACTGGCAACAATTTTTTATTAAGATGCCTCCGTCCGATACGCCGATAAAATTCACAAAGTAAAGATTATATGTGAGATTAATTTTGTGATATGAGGATGTTCTTAAACACAGTTAACAAATGATGTGCTGGTCACGTTGAGGCAATCCGGGTAACTCTACGTTTATTCGAAATGCACCGCGCCAAGCCCAACTGACTAACCAGACCTTGCTGTGTTTGTATCACGTGTTTCGTATGCTGATTGCAGGCAGTATTCACCTAACTGATCAACGGCTTGGGAAACTAGCAGACTGAAAAGACCGTTGTTACTTTGCTGTCTCGGTATTTGCCCGCCAGAATCATCGTACATACACAGGTGCCTGGTTTGAAGTATCATGTAATTGTATCTACATTATTCCAATTTCTTCCAATTAATTTCGATTTCTAGGTCTTCGTCAGTATGTGAAAAGGAATTCCGACGCATATTCTCTGTCGCTGATACTGTTTGATGCGGCGACAGCTCAGGCTGCAGTATCTGATCAGACTTGTGCACTTTCTTGCAATATGTGTTTGTAAGATTTGTTTTCACGCTTTGATCATCAGCCGACTAGCAAATATAAAAATAATTACAAAGTAAGTAATGAACAAGAATTGATCAGGACGGCAGAAGACTATGAATCATATGGATTACAGGTCAAAGAAAGGGAATCTTTGTCAACAGTGTGCAAAGGGTAGAAGTGGGCGTTGGATTCAAGCTACTAATCAGCTGCCAGTATTTGACGTGCTAATGATTTTGACTAATGTATAGACAACTGGTAAATTACCTTAATGACATACCTCTAGTAATGAAAATCATTAAGGCTGGTCAGACGAGCAGTTTGTGCATTGCACATTTTTAAACCTAAGACGGATTCCTCACACGGACCGATATATGTAACATCAACTTCTGATGTGATCGCCGTTAACTGACGGGCACAACCAAACAACCGAGCTACTCAGGTTGGCTCTGATGAAACAGCTTGATGTTTCAGCTCATTAGTACGTATGCATAGTACGTATGCATAGTTCACCCATCTTGATAATTGGGAAGTACTTTCTGTTGAAACATGCAATTTTTGTCATCAAGTGGATAATAATTAACGTGTGGTGTTCCGTGCATCCAGAGCAGCCATTTTCACCATAGTAGTGTTATTCATCTTGAAATCTACCAAACGATCAATCATAAATGCAACCATTCAAGCGTAACATTATTACTTTACTGCTATATAGCAGAAAATGATACCGCCATCTACAGACGAAAGCGCCATGCAATTGTTGCTGTTCTTGTTCACAGTTCTTAACCGGGGGCTTAATGCGATATCCTACGAATGTGTTTGTGATTGGAAATCAACTACGTGTAGCTAGTTCCCCGTTTTGTTTGTCTAGTGGGCTAAACCTAATTTGTGATTAAAACTTGTTCATCACATGCCATTTGTCTGATGAGATGGACTATTGCAGAATGTCAGCCGACTAATTTGTGTGCTTGGCAGGTTATGAAAAACACTATCACGCACCTTCATTATTCACCATAACTGACATGCCCCGCATCGTCCCTAAATGTTCATCATGGTTTCAGCTGACCTCTGTTAAAATAACCTCAAACTCTTAAACATTTTCGTAGCAGCTCAGATGAAAGGCAGCAAAATCATACCCACAAGACGGTTATTGGCAGCAGGATCACTGCCGGGACCGACAAATTATGGTCTCCCCTTGTGGGTGCTATCTAGTAGGTGAACAATTCAGACACGCATAATTGGAAATACTCCGTACAGACAGTTTGTGGGTTAAAGCTCTCTCTAGCTAAATGTCGCTCAGTATACTCCACACTTCAATCGAAGCCTCTGAACTCCAGGTCGTTGTTGGTGACAAATACTCAAAAGTTCCTGGCTTATTTTGTTGTTTCTAGCAATGGCAAGCTACCTCATATCGTAGGTTTTATTTAGATTCATTTGAACGAACACTCACTTATGTATTAAAAAGTGCGGTGTTACTGACCTATTGGCTTCATTCAGGAAGTATTAGCCCGGAAGAAGTAAGGCCACATGGAAACAGGGACTTCCGTTGGTGCAAAAAAGAAAGGGATAGTGATAACGGGAGTGTTAGATAACCCGGGTACTCTGTAAGATTCTGACGCCAGGTGCATTGTTTAAGATGGACTCGAGAGGTTAAGTGGTGATGTTGTGAGGGTAAACGTTGCGATATCCAACCGGCCTACCACAAAAAATCTGGACAAAACCGGTAGTCTGTATCTATATGGGAAGTTGTTCTGTCCTGTGTCTTCACTTTCTAGAACATATCAGAGCAACAGTACCCAAACAGTTTTCTGGTGGACTTACTCGAAGAAAAGGCTCCTTAGGACAGCTTACACACTATGGCCCGGAATTTTGTTTACAAAGACGAAAGCTGTTAACTGACCGGGCTTCAAGCAACAGTGATAAGTCTAGCTTAGTTAAGCCAGCCCATCTTGCGTCCAAATTTGTAATAGGTATCACGCATATGGTTCCCTGTGCTGGCACTCAAGCACAAGATTACCGCCTAGTTTTACTGCAGTAAAAAGATCAGTCACTTTGCAACTCACTTTAGTGGACTTCAATAAAATACTAAGCATATAATAACATATGTGTATTGTTAGTTTTTATGTATCAAATCTAATGGTTGTCATTTCACTTGACCGTTGCGGCTCATCCTTCTTAACTTCAAGGTCATATTGATGAATAGATAGTCGTTTGACAGCAGAAACTCCACATTTCGAGGGAACACATGCTTGATCTGGCTGGTGAGTGAGTCGTTTTGATTGCTGTTCTGCATTATTTTGTGGTTAGGTAAGTCAGTTCATCCAACTTTGGACAAAAAGCGCTCTTATAGACCTCTGTAAAACATTTTGAATTTGACTATTCGATCATATCAGTGTATTTCTGACTGCCTTACCGGTTAATATGTCCATACAGCGGTTTCTGACAAAATTTCTGTCTGTTATTAGTGCGTGGATTTTGCGGATTATCAGATACCGTTCTGTCAACGCCATATTATAATATACGTTTCAATCTAATTAAACAACTCTGTCAACGTCAGTTCTGCTAGGTTTCGCGTCTCATTTGTACCAACTGTCCTTTTTTCTTGATACGTTCACGAACCTTTTAACTCTTGAGCAAATCCGACACAACAGGCTGAACCAAATGCAGGCAAAAAAAGTACTTTAAAACGAGTCAACACTACGTGCATTCTTCTATGGTTGCACCCAAATGGTTAGTCCTAACTTACTTATGCATTGGAAAAGTTTCTGCCTTAAACTGACAACAGTTTTCATTGAAATTAAACTTTTTATTAGTCAGTGGATTAGGTCCAATAAACTAGTCATTTCACCCCGAAAATTCTTATTGAGTCATGGATCACAAGGTGCAACTAACATTTTTTTAATAAAACCTCGTCAGACTGTTGCAAGTATGGAATAAATAAAACTAAAAACCTCTCACATGCAAAGCATGTTACTGGTACAATTTCACACCATCTCATGTTTGTGTTTGTGAACGTCAATTGAGTATTCATTGCCTAATTATCGACCGAGTGAGTCAGCTAATGACCAAGGCGGCTGAAGCGAGTGAACAAAATGTTCTGTCTACACATTATTAAGTCACGTAATCAAACGGCCATGGACTCAGCATTGGCCAACGTTCACTGGCGAACGAATTGTGACCGATTCGGAAGACGATCGACCTGCTGACCCAATGATTGCTGCCAGCCGGATGTCCTATAGTGACAGTCGTGATTGATTCACTTTCGTTTATTCCGATCTATGCTGGGCAATAACCTCTGATTCTCCCAGGCAAACACTGAGTAGTACGACCGACTTACTTTGTTGAACAATCGCAAACTGAGAAGTAAGTCACCATATACCGGTGGTGGACCAGCACATCATTCTTCAAATTGAGAGTGATCAGCGGAGAAATTCTGAGTGAAATAACCGGTCTGGCTCCATCAAAAATTATCCGAAGTGAACAAATAAGTGAGCACGTTAGTGATTTAGCTAACTTATCTCTTTTGTGTAGCAACCGCCATAAATTGCACATTATAATAACCTCTCCGTTCTTTATTGATGTTTGGATTGCTTTCAAACGTTTGGTCATTATGTTGCCAGGGGAACCATTGTCATGTGGACCACTGGTTAAAATCTCTAACTCATGTCCTAAAGCACCTACTGAGCAGATTTTCTGCCAAAATCCACCAATAAGCTGATTAGACTTCATTTGTGTTTTGCGTTAAGAAAGTTGTGAAAGTTGCTGTACTGGCCTGACCAAGTATTCTTGCTATGAACGAAGCGTTTCAATCTTCCATCAATTCATCTAGATAACGTTAAGATTCATTTGACTCCAGTTCTAAGGAGAAATTCGTCAGCAGATGTATGCAGTTTAACTCCCTAAGAATGTCGGATATGTTGACAAATCTGTGATTGTGAATACACCAACAAAAAAACGCGGGTAGAAAACCGCTCGCTCGATAGCATTGCTAAATACCGTTCTTTTCAGCTTGCTTAGGAGAATGCCTGTTGAATTCTGTCGTTAGTTTGTGTAAACTGTTGTAAGTTCACTGTGAACGCGCAATAGGTTGGTTCACTCAAAATTTGATATGCAGCTAAATGTCACACATTTCTATATACTGGTCCACGTCGACATTATTAGGTGTTTCTAACAAATGTGTGGTTAGAATATTTCTGTCCATGAAAGTTTCCGTCTGTAGAGGTTTATGTAGAATTGAGGCGCTTTACTTTACTTGGCGTTTCATACACAACAAACAATTGGCAGTGCGATTTTTTCTCTTAAGTATTTTGGTCTTAGTAGTTGATATTCGGAGGATTGGATTAGTTCAAACGGGCCAAAATCGATGCCTGATCGCGGCCTTAGAATTCAGGTAAGCGTTTCGGCCAGCCTACTTCGAAAGGAAGCACTAGACACAAGTGTTCCTTCCTAATAATAACAGCGAAGTAATGGACTCAGGTTTTGCTCTCATTCGAGAGCAAAACCTGAGTCTAGTATTTCCTTTCAAAATAGGCTGGCCGATAGACTTCTCTGAGTGCAACAATAGCAGTGGAATGTAAGTGGTTTCCTATCCACTTTAATGAAAGAATAACAGAGGGACATTACGTGCAGTCCAAAACGTAAATTTTGTCCAGATAATTTCAATTCTTCCAGCATACTAATCAAATGAAAGTCCACTCGTACAAAAGAATTGTTGATTAGCTACGAGCACCAGGCCTTCAACAAACATACCGTATCAAGACTACTCACCGTTGGCCTTGGTAAAATTTTTGTTTACATGCTCAATAAGAATAAATCAATTCCACTTGTCTCCTCTATTTTCCAGTGATCTTCTTTTCTGGACATGAGGAAACCAATCTCTGAACCAGTTCGCTTATTCCGAAAAATCGATCATCCGCATCTATATATGAATAATGGTCTACCGTTACGAAAACTGTTGGCGTGACATGTTCTGAAACCCCAGTAGAAACATTAAAATAGTAAATGGTTCAGATTTAAAAGGTGTACAGGAATTCGGTGCTCTTGTTGATTAAACACCAAATTGCATCAACTTGTTGACTGCTTTGCTTATTTTCATCCTGATGGTTAATTCTCATGAAAAAACGCACGGTTAATTTCAGTCAAAAGAAATACTTTCATCAAGACATAACTGAAAAACTCTGTAGCTTCTTAGTTGTGTTTTAGTTAGTGCAATCACTATAAGGTTTACTTTGCATGACGATAGTATACTTTTCACACAAAATATTTAGATGATATCGGTTTCTGACTTCACATAGTCAAAGATTTTGTATGTTTGGCCAGATGGGAATATAACTACCAAGGTAGTGACAACCCTACATGCATTTCAGTATGGAAGGCGAAAATCAAAACAGTCTACTATTCCTGGATATATGCATTAGAAGAAATGCAGATGGTTCGATTCAACGAAGCGTCCATCGCAAGAGCACCTGGACAGGTCAGTACCTGCACTTCGAAAGCTTTGTTCCCCGATCCTATAAACAAAGTTTGGTACGTACTTTGTTTGATCGGGCCAGACGTATTTGTACTGAAGATACTGTGCAAGAAGAGATAGTCATGTTAGAGACCACGCTACAACTAAACGGTTACCCTAAACCATTCGTCACAAGGTTTAAGCAACCCATTGATATAGGAATTCGACCCGACACAGTGTCCAAAAAGCCGGTATTTCTTCGTCTTCCCTTTGAGGGTGATGATGTGTGCCAACTTATTCACCGTCTTTTGGTTAGTTCTATCGCGAGAACATACAATGCAGTGGTCCCAGTGATTCTGTTCAGAACACACCGGATTCCAACTCCCTGTGTGAAACAACCGGTGCCCGAGTCAGCCAAATCCAACGTTATTTATGAATATCGATGTAGATGCGGAGCATCCTACATAGGCAGGACTGAGCGCCAGTTGAGAACCAGGGTCATGGAGCACATCCCAAAGTGGGTCAAGGAACAGGTCACGCAAGCACATGACGTCACAGTGGCGCATAGAAACAGAGGGCCTGCATCATCCATTGCACGTCATATTCTAATGACGCAACACCAATGCGACCCCATAACGGCATTTCGCGTTATCTACTCAACGTCACACAGGCGAACACTGCGCTATGCGGAAGCTGTGACAATCCGAAAGTTCAAACCCGTGTTGTTGGTTCAGAAACAACTGTTTGTAGGGTTGTCACTACCTTGGTAGTGACAATGATTGTGCATTCTGACAATCGACTTTCTCTGGTATCTTGTTCGTTTTCTCACTGATATATAAATGGTCTGTAGTAGGCACTCGTAAAGATACAGCGAAATTTGTCCGGACATAAATCGTGCAATATCAGCCTACTGTCTTTTTTATTCAAATTTTTGACGGGAAAAGAATGTTTCAAGAAACATTTAAATTAGATTGTCATTTGTACGGCACTAAAAGAAGGTGTTGTAACAAGTAGATAGACTCTGATTTTTAGAATTGTGTTTATTTACAAAACACTTAATTCTGAAAATCAGAGCTTATCTATTTTCACTTGTTACAACAACTTCTTCTTGTGTTGTACAAATGACATTCTATTTTAATGTTTCCAATTTTTTGGTAACATCGTTGTAATTGATAAAAATGTACGTATAAATAGTTTCATTTTTGTAAAACTTCAAAGTAATTAGCATATACTGGTGGCAAAAAAACCTATTGGCCTAACAGAACAATCGGGGTTTTTGGTAGCGGGACTGGTCAACAACTTAAATAATTTTCTTGAAGAGTTCTGTCGAAAGTTTTAACTAGGAACAGAGGTCCAGCCCAACGTAATATTACTCGGCTTCAAATTTTAGTACACTTGCCAGTTAGATCGATATACAAAGCGAAAATATTGTGCAAAAATAAATTTCTGTTCTTTGAGTGTTTTGCTGAAAGTTTTACAACTCGCAGCAGCTGGCGTTATTACGTTGTATGAGCTGCACAGTGCTTACAAACAAAAGTCAACTGTTCAATGCTCAACACCCATCCAACTACGGATGACAGTTGACAGTTTCACATAATGTATATTTAACCCCATTTCTAGTCTAGACGTTTGCAAAATACGTTCAACGACAACCTTCATGATGCATTTTCTATTATGATACGTATTTATTTTACATGTAAAATAATGTTTGTATTTCAACAACGTTCTCACCTTCTCCACTATATAGTCCCAGCTGGTTATCCACTGTCTATAAAAACACATCGGGCGACGTTGTTTTTTAACTATCATAATGTTCTAATTTCGGCGGACAATGTTATACAACATTGTTCGTAACGACCAAGTTTCTTATAAACTTAGCAACTCACCTGTCATTTTCAGTAACCAGTGCTAATCAAAAATATCAGTAAATAAATGGTCAACAACTCAGTTTTAGCTACAATCTATATGTGCACACCGCTACGTTTTCATAAGCTTGACAAGAAGTCACATCCGGACAATTCTGTCTCATCCTATGTGAATCACAAACACTTCTCCCTGGAGACTGCAAGGTTAATGATGAACAAATAATAGCGCATAACACGTAAGTAAGCGTCAGAATGATAGACGGTCACAAAATATTTGTCCAGACACATTCCTTGATAAGACGCAAATCCCGCTTGATTTATCACTAGCCGTACAAAATGCGGAAAAAATCTCCCTCAGTCCATTTTACTGACATGACAGGTTTGCAGGAAAAACCTGACATGGTTGGACAATTTTGCCCAACAGAAATGTGTCACAGACAAAGTAGCACATTTGACAGGATTTGTAAGTGATAATGTAAATGAGATAAACACCAAATCAACATTTATTCGAAGATTGGTCGGTTGGACTGTCTTACTCATCTAGATTGACTGTGCGGTGGATGATGTAAGCAATAAATGTAAAGCGATAACGCAAAAGACAATTTATTCAGCCTCCTGTTTTGCAAATGTTTGGTGAGAATCGGACACAGTATGACAGGTTCCGAATTCCAAGGAACAACATTGAAAAACATAACGGGACTTACTGAATTAGATTCTCGAACCTATCTGTGTGTTTACCTAAGAATTGCATAGATGTAGCGACAACACTGTTTACCTGGCGCCGTACAAATCAGAACTTCTAAAAACAATATTTATCTGTTGTTCATCTCACTTCCGTACCTACTGCTTGATAGGCTTCATCAATCTGCCGTTTTATACTGTTCAAGAAATGTCTTCCTGTTGAAAATCACACTTAACCAGTTGCGTGATCTGGCTAAACTCTTGACGTTTGCAATAGAATAGTTAGTTAGAAAATGCGGTATTCAGAAGCTTGGATTTTCCGGTGAGAACCATTAAATGAAGAACCAAAAATGAAGCAGATGATCAGTACTGCCTAAATGGTGGGTATCGTTTACTTAGAGAGTGTCTGACAATACTCAAGAGATCCATCATTAGTATAGCATGGTTACTGAGCACTCTGTACCTTCGACGGTGGTTTGGTTGGATATTTTCCTGTTTATCCTTTAATCACTGGTTTTTAACCGGTAGGTTTGTGTTGTCGATTCGTCTTTTTGCTGTTAACCTTCAACAACCAGTCCACATCTTTTTTGGCTGATGGACACCGCAAGAAAAACTTCACACCTCTAGCCTTTTTCAACCCAAGCTTCAAGAATGAAGCATCCATGATACCCACGCAGTGCTTAATGTCAGCTGTAGGTCAATGTGAACCTAATTCCACTTTGGAGGGGGTATACGTTGGATCACATCTTTCACAGTTGTGCTTATCCATATATATCTCCCATGGAAATAACTCAGGACATGAACAAACTAAACACAAATGCGCCGTCGTTCTTTTCAAATATAATAAATGGTACTTCCAGTTGAATTTGGGAAAAAACAGACGAAAGGCGTCAAATATAATTTGAAAACGTGAGTCAGTATACAGAAAGGAACTATGAAAGAAAAACGTTTGTTTTCAGTTAAATGATGTTTCCTTCAAATCGAATTATGACAGATATCTGTGATTAAATTCCTGATTAAAGTTCATTAGTAAACAAAAAGCTCCTTACAAGGCGTGACACGACACATATCTGTAGTGAGTTTCGATCTTCAAACGAAAATTTTCAGACGACCACAAAAATAGGCGGATCAATTACAGTTTAACGTAAACTATATACACCACAGCAATTAAATCCGTATGTGCTCACACTTCACACACAAGTGTAATCTATCGAAAATCATGGAAATGTGTCCACATAAGTACACGGATATTTGGAGCACCATGAGCCAAAATGATTGAGGATATTACAAAAAGCCAACAAGCTCATACCTCTTACTTTCGTGCACATAAAAAAGTTGGCATGCAGAGCAAATTCGTAATTTCTGATTAAAAAATAGCACTGTCAGCTATCCGAAGGTCTAGTGCGAAGGTTGAAAAAACGTATATATCATATAATGCTCTATAAAGTAAAGACATTGTGTTTAACTAACCGGCAATTAGAATCGACTCGGTTTAGAACATGCGACAAAGCTAATTTCACAAAAACTTTACAACTATCAGTCGAGACATTCACTGTTCAGTTATGAATGTGCCTCGGAATAGGAAATTGATAAATTTCACTTATGTTCCATATATTGCGCCAGTTAGACAAGTGAAGGATTAATACTATCGTCGTATGTCCGTGATCGGTGACTTTGATGGTTTCTCACAAAGTCTGATTCCATCATCTTTTTTAACAGGCATTGAGGACCTTATTGTAAAGTCCTGACTGATGCGTTCCCTGACGGTTGAATATCAAAAGGCATCCCGCCTGTTTTTAGCGAGCTGTTCTGTATTTATTCAAATATATTGGTGGTATCTTTGTGACTGATGACACTTTCGAAACATGCTACTGCTTTGACATAACCACTTCCTAGTTCAAAACCAATCAGTTCACATTGTTCCCTCAAGCTCTTTTTAAACACACTGTATACCGCTGAATCAAATGTAGATGTTTTTTTTGGCGTTTCTCCACGCCGATTCGCAGAAAGCCAGTAATCAGAAGGAAACCAGATACGATTATGCAACTGTTTAGTTAGCAAAAGCGATGTTACAATGATTCCTGTAATGCGTGGAAGGTTCAAAATATCAATTTGCACTTTAATAAAAATAGATGGTTTATCGGCAATGTCGGAAACAAAAATTGCACTTGCACTTAACAGGTGCTGATGTAAACAGTTCGCGTAAATCAGGACCAAGTGTCACGTGGTTAGGAATTGGGTTCCTTATGTAATCTGGCCTAAACCATATCCCATTGATCGACAGTTTTACACTCGTAGAACGAACTGTTGCGAACATGCGAAATGAATCGTCGACATCCGTTTACTAAATCCGGATGGAGCTTAACGGATCAAGAACACTTTGCAACTGCGAATCAAGCAACATTTACACAAACAATGTGGGTACGTTGTCAACTGAACAATCGAATGGAAACACGCTTTTTGATAGATAATCATTAAAAACCAGTGAAGAGCTCCCTTCATCCACATCTGAGTAAAAACTTCATACGCCAAAAACTGAAAGCCTTATGAAACTATCCCGGAAGCACGCCGAAAAATTATCCTGAAGATACTTCAATGGGCTGTATGCGGCAGATTAGCGTGTTATGAAGTAAAAAACAACTTAATAACGTACTTTGACATGGCTTAAAGTTTTGGTTGTGCAGCAGTGTCACAAGGTTAGGTATAGTAGACACTAAATATGTCAGGAAAGTTATGTACGATTACATAAACAAGGCACTCGCATACGTGAACACTAAACAAGACTACGGTATGTTTAATGAAATTTTGCACTGAAACTGCGCAGTACTGGGAAGTGTTCAGATGTATTCTGACATAAATCTTATTTGACCCGGGTTTCACAGATGACTGAAATGCTGACTGTCTAGTCAGTCTCAGGGGGGGAAATTGTAATCACACGTGAACGGTGTTCAACTTGAGAATATAGAATAATCGTGTCCCCATAAGGTCTTGGCTTACTTTTAGCTGTGACTTAATTCGTGTTGTTATAAGCCATATTAACTGTTTGATAGCACGCTGGCTAAAACCTTACGAAAAGGTTTCAGTAAACAGGTTGCTCAGTAACCGTCCTGCATCTAACTAGCAATATCATTGCACGATTAAAGTGACTGCGGTTACTTTTCTGTTTTCGTGGATGACCTCGGAGAAAACAGAGCCCTTATTCCTGAGTCATGCCATTCTCAGAATGTGTCTAGTTTTGCTTCAACGGTGAATGTTCGTTGAAACTCACGCCCTTAATGTTTGAAAAAAATGTACCTAACGTATTTGAACTAGTCGAACTTTCACTGACAACGCCTTGAGACACTTTCACCTGGGTTATAAAAATGAAAGCCTTACAAAATGTACCGAAAATTTTGTGAATAGTCCAATTTTATTCAATACTCTATTCTTTCCCTTGAGAGGTTTTGTCCGCTGCGACTGTCACACAAGAAGACTCACAATAGGTGCTATTGTTCGTGTTGGACAACAGGAAACCAATTATTGAGGTAGCTAATAACTGTATCACTCTGACTGTCATTCAGAAACTTTCTACTTGTTAATTAAAGAATTCTACTTCTTCTGACTCACCTGGCCTGTGCAGCCTATTACAAGGAACTTTGCACATCAGTGTGTACATTCAATTGTATTATTCAAATATCTCACTCAAAATTTCTCCCTTACGCTGGAACTTCTGTTAGGTATAGTATGTTTCCAACAAACAGTTAAACAACGTAACAATCGGTCACTGTTTTGTGGTGAATTTACATGCAAAAAGTTGAGTATAACTTGGCAACGTCAAAATATAACGTATAACCTATCGTGACTTCGAAGAAGCTAGAAACATGCGATGTGGGAAAAGAGATATAGTTACCTCCCTCTACTGAATACCGTCATTATTCAACCGCATTCATTCTCATTTTATTGAAATGATCGCAGTTGTACCAACGTTGAATATGCATTTTGCGGTAACAATGATTATTATATCCCACAACGAATTAGCGTTAATTCGTTCACAAATTCAGCATGTGGACGCACAGTATTCACCCGGAAGACTGTACATCCTGAAGTACTCAGTAGCGCAGTTCTGTTCTACAATCGTTTCAAACCTTTCACAGATGCGGTGTAACTTTCAAGTTAATCAATTCGCTGCAGTTCACGTATGCAATCACGTTTGTTACTTTCACTCAGTATTGGTAAAACTATTTTGTTGGAAATGAAAGGCTCTCAAAGCCAACTTCACTTTGACAAACTCAGACAGGTTACTGGTGTTTTCTCTTCTAAAAAAATCAAACGAAAACGTTTTTACAGTCTCAAGCCTGTTACCTCCCTAAACAATACAACGGGTGAAACAGAACATAATCCAATAGTACAAATTTTCGTGCCTGACATTTTGAATGCACACTCCTTATTAGCAACAGAGATCATATCAAAAGTGCATTAATTTGATTTTGTGAAACTTTGCTATCATCTGCATTTATTTGGTCTGAAATCCAGTTCGCTTCCGAATATTGCACGTTTCAGTTTCGATTGAAACAGGAAACTGTTTTCCACCATTCGAACCTACGATCGAAACTTAACACTAATGTAGAAAGAAAAACTCTTCCGAACTCTAACAACCTCAAATGTGAATAGTCTGGGACTTGGTTAATTTCAGTTTGAACATCACCCACAACTTATCGCAACTGTCGCATCCCCATAAACTTTCCAGTCGGCTCCGTTCAAGAAGAAAGACTAGACTCAAGTTTTGCTCTCATTTGAGCCCGTCAGCAGTGCATATCTTCGCCATGGTTGTGACTAGAACTCCGACCACGCTTTTCATGAAGCAACCGTGTTTACCACTGCGCCTTCGGCCGTCTGTAAATATAATGGAGTAGGTAGTAGATTATTGGTGAAACACTCGTTGTTATGAGAGTGGAGACACTTCGTTTTTGAACAACCGCGGTTAATATGTAATTCATTTCCTTTAGACGAACTGGAAGCGTTACGAACAGGAATCAGTTACGCCAAAAACTGCCCCTGACTGATATGAGAGCTAAACTCCAGGCGATAACTCTCTTCGACCAAATAAGTCATTTTTACGTTAATGAACGTTGATAAACAGAGCTCCTTCAAAAAAGCCATTTAGAGTTATTGATTAGCGATTTTCAAACTGATGAGCACTGAAAAAGAGACCTTAATGTTCAATAAATTTTTAATGCAACAAAGCGCACGTGAGTGACCCTGATCTTAATAAATTCGAAAATAGACAACAAAAATGGTTTAGTAGACAGTCAGAGAAATTGTAAACTAGAGTGTGTGCAATCCATTTAATTATGCCAAAGTCAAAAGAGGATGATAGCTTGAAAACAGGGGAAACACATAGGGCAGAATCTTGCTTGGACTATCAAAATAAATACTAATTACAAAGCATCTACGGAAACTAAACCGCGTGTCGTTTGTGTGTGAACGGCTTAAAAGCAACACATTGCCGTGTGTTTTGATGCTTTCAACCCTATGCATTGCTGACTGCCCCAAACACAAGATATACAACGCGAAATATTGTAGATATCATTCAGTTAGAATGGTAGACATTCAGTCGATATACAAGGAAACGCCACTGAGTACAGGACAACATACAGTCAACAAACAAATGTATCTAAACTCTTAAACCAAGGTCAACTGGCTTGAGTGGCATGATTTGATAAGCCGCGAGAACTGTGGCTTGAGATAGCTCACTGAGAAGCTTCTTGTACATTTAAAGCTTCTCTTGAACTCGGTCTTAAAATTGAATTGTTGCCCGACAGGTTATCTACATCCTAAATAGCTGATACAACAGCCTATGTGTTTTAATGTGGATTCGGCACTTGGGCGTATCCAATTGTGTTCCTTCAGGGTACATTCTCCATTCATGGCTATTCCACCTTGTGAATCACACTAGTAACTTACGGCAGTATGGACGACCGTTGGACCTATTCAGAAACGGAACCAATGCTGATTACCTGTTAGCCTTGGAACAGCAGACTTTCGGTGGGTGATGAGCATTTAAAGCAACACTGTTCAGTGTTGGGATGCACTGAAAAAAAACACCGGTTCCAGTACTTGATCAGCTTACAGGACACAAACTAAACTAATCAATATGTTCACTTTGAAATTTGCTTCTTCTGTGAACCGTACACATTTTAAGCTAACCTCGTTTACCAAATCAACACAAAACACTACCGCACGAACGTATGGAGTCGCATTAATTGTTAAAGAAAATTCACTACCCCAATCCCCTTACTATATAGTTCCGCTCGTCAGATGCAACAGAATGTGTCCAAATCTAAAAAGTTAGACGTTTATTTTATTCTACTAGACTGAATCATATGTATTCATGTCCGCGGTGACAATGATTGTGAGGAATGGCGACTAGAACACCTGCTGAATCTCACATGATTTCAGCTGTTCTCTATCGGCAACTTGAGTGCTAAAATGGAAGGACTTATGGGGAGCTCGTTTAAAATGTTTGCATCCACAGTAAAAGTTTGCAAAAACTATCTTATGGGCACTTGATTAAAGTCTGTACATTCAACATTTATCAGGGGATGAGCTGCGCAGCTAGGGGCCTTAGCTTTTTAAGTTTGCTATGCAGACACATGGAAACATATCTAGACATTTTGCGAGATATGTCACAAATGACTAGCGCTTATAATTTAATTGTCCTGCTGGGCAAACAAATGTCCGAACTGATCCTGAAAAAGACCGTGGCGAAAACTTACTTTAAATATATAACAGATAGTCGGGTGAGATGTTTTTTTGTATCAGAGTCCCCTCTACGTATTCTGTTAGATGCATGTTCCTAGCAATCAAGCCAAAGGTGTGTGAACATTCAGATTGTGCAAAGGTTTATATTAACTAACTTCACCAGAATAGCCGCCCTTACTTTGCTTTCAAAAAAAATAAATCTACAAACGCTTGCCTGACTTTTACAAACACGAGTGTGAAAGTAACCATGACAGATTCACTCAGATAACATCACCCTCAGTCTAATCGTGAAATACAACATCCATCTGCCTCATTCGTGTCTTGTGTGCTTTAATCTACTAAGAGTGGATGTTTGTTTAAAGTGGATGTTATGCAATTCCATACCAGTTGGTGTGTGTCCTTTAATAAAAGAGTCGAAGTTCGCGATGATAAATAATTGTTTCAAATAATTTCAGTTCGATTTACATGCACACAAATGGTTATCCGGTGAGTGTCTGTCCAGCTTAAGCAGCACATTCTAAGCTTGACAAAGTGGATGATGGCTTATTTGTGACAGTCAGTCAAATGGAACAAATGGAAGAATCAGTCTGAACCTTATTCGCTTCATAATTTGGCGGTAAGATTGATCGTGCTGATTGGATGTAAAAACATCCCTGCTTACCTTTTCTTATGATTAACTACCATCGAAATACAGAATGTACTCCACCAGTTAGAGATTTCATTCGAAAAGAGAATCAAACATGCTGCACTACAAGCTATCTCTCATTTGGTTTTTAACACTACAACCTATCGAATAAGTTCTCTGAGAAAATTGGCTGAATGCTAACACAAGTGACAATCGAAGTAAAGCGCAAGAAGAAAACTGTGGGTCAGCACACCCAAGTTCACACCGGAAGTCTGTATACTTCGGGCGAAGTTGCATAACGAAGCAGTTGCCCTATATCGTGAAGGTATTTTCAGTTTCCTGATAATGAAAACCATTTTTATATTGTCGTCACTTCCACAACTTGAAGTGAATTTCAAATTTTAAGCACAAATCTGACGTGAAATAGACCTTAAGGAGTCCTTAAGAGGTTGTACGAAAAAATAAATATATTGGTGACAGACATAACTTTTCCGTTTTTGTTCTGATGGTAAAATAAATGGTAAAATATGTGGTGAATCACGAAGAAAACATTTCCGAATGTGATGAGGAAGCTTTAATATGAAGCGCAAAACTGAACTGCACTGTGCTAACGATCAATACTTGAACGTATTGTTTCAACACTTCAGTATAAGAGGGAGTGAATCGAACGAAAACAAGTTATTGAATACATACATGCCTGCCTGGTAATCTGGGGAATCGTGTTAGAGATGTTTCACAAAAAACTGTGCAAGCTGGTCCTGGTTTCTATTCGACTGTAGAGATTTTTGGACACTTGGGCAGAGACTCAGTTTTCAATTGCTTGGTTTCAGAGGAAGACAAAATCTGAGAACCGATTCTGCTGGAATTATTGTCTGCCTTTTTGTGACTCAATTTTGTAAATATAACCTGAATATTTCATTTATGTTCAATGGAAGAAGGTCTTTTTGTAGCTGGCTGTTCTTAACACCTGTGGACTGAAATTGAAATTCGCGTCAATTCTCAGTAACTTATTCCAAAAATACAATAAGAAAACTTCTCTGGGTTGAAGTTCATCCTGGCCCCTACGATTTTCTTAGCTGTCCTACGTCAAACATACTAAGTCACATACAGTGGTCCGCGGTGCATTTTAGTCTCCATGTAAGATCTCACACTAGACTTGTGCATTGTGAATATGGCCAAAAATTTGTCTACAGATGTCTGCTAGACTGTAGCGCTCACAGGTACTCTCTGTTTAGCAGCTGTGGTTCTTTCACCTTTGGAAACAACCGCTGCCTACGTGAAAGTCTGCCTCTGAGTATACTAGCAGCTTAACTTTCAATTGGTGGCGTAGCCAGTTTTCTTCAATCAAAAGAACACTGAATTGACTGTACAAATGCGAAGTGATTTATCTTGTATAGGAACGGGCTTCAGGTGGTGACGGAAGGAACATCCGGTTTCACTGTTTTGTGATACGAGCAACTAATGTTTGAAGACCAATGTTTTATAATTCGTACACACCGTCGAGAGGTATACTTAATTTTCTTTCCTTTAGGCACAAAAAATAATCTTAGGTGATGAGTCTCAGGATAAGTCATTTTCAATTGTGGTTCTGGAAGACTGCTAGTCTGGCTCCAGTCAGTCCGGTTTCGAAAATACTGCAAAGCGCCCGAAATAAACTGTTTTTATCCCCGTGTTGAACGTTTGATAAACCATTGTTTTAGTAGTTCATCCCATTTAAGGTTGAAAATATACTACTGACGTGCGCATTTCTCCAAGACATCAATGACTAGCATGCAAATATCGGAATCGATATGAAAGTCTAATATGTGATTAACATTGAGCCATACTAACTGGAACTCCATTTGAAAAGTAACAGGCCACTTTATGCTAATCCACTGAACAACGTATTTCCTACGCCAGTGGATGTATATTTGTGGTGACAACACGAAACATATGATTGTTCAATTATTGCAAATAGTAAATGTCACCTAATTTAATTCCTCAGGTTAATGTGCATCTCAGGAAAACAAAAGACGTTCTTGGTCCGGAGGTCCGTTTAATTCTATGAAATCTGCTTGAACGCTGCTGGTGATAGTCTGATTTGTTTAATTTTAAGCGTGTTATGTTTTTACGCAGTAGTATTAATTTCATAAAGTCTACATGAATGTAACACATATTAGCAAACGGAACCACCAACTTGGCATGTTTTGTCGGATTATTGGGATTGCTTTATATAGAAGAGCGTCTTCAAAGTCAACTATTTTTTTCGGCTCCCATTAAGGTTCACTGTCATCGATCGTTGAATTTCCCTATGGATTAGAGTCAGCAATAATTATAGTCCAAAATAACCACCAATCGTTCTCGAAAATGGACAGTGCCTCCGACAACCAAGATGTTACCATTAACTGTACCCAAATTTGAAGTGGTTTTTTGCCTGGATGCAGTGGAGTGATGGTCGTGGCGTTTTCTACAATTGTCGACCGACCGAACGAGATGCAGCATGTGCAGTGAGTCAGTCAAATGAAGTCAGAATGAAATCAGAAGGACACCGAAATGATTGCTTATGAAAAGCCGACATTGCAACTACAGTTTCACAATTATTCTGTAGAAAATTTCCATAGCGTTCAGTTTGAATATATGTTTCAGGAAATATTTTCAACGTCGCGAGCTCAGTGACTCGAAACCTCAAAACCAAGGAGCCCCGACTTCAATGTTGCATTCAGTAAGAGGGGGCCAACTCTGATGATACTGAAATCAGCATGCGTGTTTAATGAAGGTCTTTCATTATTGGCCTGTTCTGATTTAATTGTGACTTTTCCATGCATCATGGAACTCACCACATTTCATTAGTTCTCTTCGATTTTTGAGACGCCGTATGTTGTGTAGTGAGCTGTAGATGAATGAATTTTTCAGGCTATCAGAGAATCAAATTTTTCAAATGTAACGCTAATCCAGTGTGATAAATGCAGCTTCTAAATTTCGGCTTCTGTTTATCTGGTTGTGCTTCCAACTTGTGGTTCAAGTCCTGTTACCTAATTACAGCTAATGCAACATGCATTTTCGGAAATCAAAATATATGCCACTAGAGGACGTAGTGTGACATTTTACATCCTGCCCATGCTCTTATTTTCAAAAAAAATGTTTTAATTAAAAAGTGTCCATTTATCTGAAACCGTGTGGTAATTTGTCATTTTTTAACTCGAGCAGAAAATCGTTACATGCAACTAGTATTTTAATGTCGTGTTCATTGCAGTACTTGAGAACCTGAAATCACTGATGCTGTAAATTTCGTCGGTTGTAGTGCATCTGTGAGAACAAAAATGTCGAAACAACACCAGATGACAATGTGAGGTTTGGCAATCCAACCTGCACTGACCGACAATGATCACTGTTATTCTCGACCAGTGGGAAAGCTGTTTTAGAATTGCATAAACCCCCGGTACTCAGGTTTGTATACCAATCCGCTACACTCCTCTGAACGTAACCAATTATGGATCAATCAGTATATCATTCTGACCCCTATTGTTAATGCTGTGTACTGTTTTGTTCACTTCGCTGTTGATGTCGTTACGACAATCAAATTACAGTCGCAAAATCTGCTGAAAATGTGGACGAGGCAAATCTGGGTAGTATACAACATTGTAGCTAACAAAGCTCGCCATAAATGGATCCATTCCATTGGCGTTGTTACTATGAGGCTGTCATTTTATATGGATAAGTGTAACTGTATTGGTAAAAAAATTATGAAACGACTAGATTTACAGTATTAAAATGTTTACCTCCAATAGTTCGATGATGGAACTACCGTATACGGATGAAAAAAATTATTTTCCACCGGATGGTGATAAACCGTCTCTCACAGTAATGTAACTACACAAATTGTATGTGGACACATCGTCTGAATACGCTTTGTATTGCAAATGTAAAAGTAAAAAAAGTTGAGTTAATCAGCTCCCAAGATTGGTTGCACGCATCTGTTTGTATGTGTAGACCGACAGGTAAACTCAACTTTGTATAAAATGTCAGCTGTCAAGTTATCAAAGGTGTATGTTGATACAAACTGTATCAGTATCGGTTAATCATTGTGCACTCACAAATATCTGTTGACAGTATGTTTAGCCGTGGGAACGTTCTTTAATTTTCATCTCGTTAAGTAGCATTCTGTCTTTGTGAATAACGAGGACTTCTGAAACACTTATCGATCATTATCTATTACTTCTAAATTAGAATGGTGCTTACACAATATTCAACCGAATGTCACTTGTGTCTACATTGTAACACGGCACAATTAATTAGCCTGTTCAGGAAATCCCTGTATTGATGTTTGATTAATGTATCACACTAGCAGAGTATCACGTGATCAAATATCACATGATTCATAGCTGTATGGTCAAGACGATGTTCGGTGGCGTTGAATCAGGAGTGCTACAACAGGTGGCGCCGATATAACAAGAAAGGTGCAACCTAAAGCACAATTACTGTGCAGCTTCACTGCAACATGTCAAAGATTTTCCGCCGGAAGAGTGGTTTTATATAAAATATACAATGACTTCGAAGAAGACTGAATTAAGACCATCTATATATGTGACGTACTGACAAACGCGTGAATAGGCGGTAGCTCTATTCCACACGCTGAAGGTCGGTTGCAAATAAACAGATGCAAGTACGCCTAATTAGCATTGCAATCAAGAGACACCCTAGTTTTGCAATAACCGCCTGAAAATATCACATTATACCTGTTTTGGTCATATACACGCACATTCATATTTACCTGTAATAAGATAACCTGTCGTACTCCATTTTTGACTATTTGTTGTATTTTAATCGTCATCTTTTTGGCTTATATTATATTTGTCATTAGCTATGTGACGGGCTCGCAAGAAAAAACTTCACAAAAACGTTTCCAGTACTATTTTGTAAGATGAATGACCAAAATGCATGTGACAATCGCAGGGCATCATTATATGCTGGAGAAACTCTGAATTCGATATGCTCTATCAAGGTTGGCAAAGGTGTCTGTGTCCACATATTATTGAAAAAAACCTACTCGATGTAAGAGAGGCCCAAACCATAAAGATCCATGACGATCTGAGATCAAGCCTGTATGCAATGGTACAGTTTTTGCTAACTGGAAAGCAGTCCCTAACGCGAAATGTTAAAACAGTTACCGTCGGCTAATCAGGATGATCTCTTTTGCGAGAGTGAAAGAACGATGAGTATGATGTCAAACTTAGAGGAAAATGTTAACTTTTAACAAGATACCCACAGTAATATTAGCCAATTTAGCACTAGTAATTTAACCACAAAGAACGTTCATCTAATAAACAGCGTATGACAAACTCACAACATCTTATCGACCAGGACTTCCGTGAAATGAACAGTCGCATCTGTTAACTAGACTGAGTTAGTTGAATGAACTCACTTATCTAATAAACGTTTATGAAAAATGTTGTACAACATATATGCCTGCACACAAAACAACAAACCGAGTAGTCTGAAACTGTAAAGAACTATTTGGTACAATTTGATCCCAGTGAGCACGAAGAAGTGTGTACAAACCGAACAATCTGCATTAATTATGGGCTGTCATATGAATAAGACTCAAATTAGTGCTACTGTAAAAAAGAAGATATCGAATTCGAGGACCTTCTTGCCATAAAATGTAGCACCAAATATGTGTGGTTTCCTCTATGGGTAGCAAACCAGCTGACTACTGTTCTGAATGTCATAACCATATGTCTGATTATACGTACAAAAATAACTGCTCATACTATTGGATAAAAGACAAAATTTCCACTCACTCAACAGCACCCAACGATTGAGACGTATACTATCGAACAAGTCAAGCGAATTAGACGGATTGTCAAGAATAACCCAAGGGGATGCTCTGTAACTCACTATTCTGCTGATCCTTATACCATCTGTTATGCTGATGTCAAAATTCGGTTTCAATGTTTAGTGTCAGTAAGAATATTGCAATGAAACACATCGTTCTAGCATTGAACTCAACAGGTTAAAATATCCCGCATTCCAACACTCTAACAACATTCGGTAGTTTGTTCTAATGTTGTTTTGAGGTCAAATATCTTCGAACAAGATTATAAATCATCTGCTCCAATGAAACATTTCGCTAGTTTCCGTTCTGACAATCCCATTGTTCCAACACCTCGAAGTGATTTCTCCAGTGATTTAAACTTCATCAATGAGATAATTTACGATGTGATACCCACGAATGTTCTTTATTTTTACCTCTTACATTATTTCGTTAATTTTCGTTTTCTCTCTCCGTGGCATCCTTGTGACATTTGTCCATAAGTTTCCTATGATGGTTTTCATAAGCCATAAAAATGGCCTGGTTCCATGACCTTAAAATTCAGCATATTATGAATATCCTGATGTTCTCTACCTAGGTTGTAAATGTTACTGTTAACGTACTCCTTTCGTTAACTGACGTCTATGCTTCACCGATCGCGATAAGCTTTCCAGGTCTCCGTCTGAAACGTGTTTGCCCGTCATTCTCTCTCACAATTGTTTTAGGTCATTTTTGTGTAAATCATTCTAGTTAGCTCAGAGGGACTTGTTATCACTTTTATCTACGAATGAAAGATGTTTTCATCAGTTTACTGTTTTATTTTTCATACTTTTCTTGTGCGGTTATTTCGCAACTGACAGAAAACTTGTTAATGTTTATGTTACATCGTCTAATCCGTCATCCAAGTGCACTGTTGGTACCCGTAGGGATGTATTAATATCAGTCCTTTGAGCTTTGCCGCTTACGACGGAATAGTTAGGTGAATCATATCGATTGAGAATTCTGTTCATTGTCCAATACACTTCCTCTTATGTAAAGAAAGGTTATACATACTAAGCATAGTTAGTTTGACAGACTTGATAATCCTGTGGTGACTCAGATAGGAAAAGTAGGAGGTGGAGCTAGATTCGAACGAAAGACGGACGCCATTTCT
The DNA here is from genome assembly GCA_013368495.1 of Paragonimus heterotremus. Lineage (NCBI taxonomy): Eukaryota > Metazoa > Platyhelminthes > Trematoda > Plagiorchiida > Troglotrematidae > Paragonimus > Paragonimus heterotremus. The sequence goes on along the minus strand of LUCH01002801.1, from coordinate 11,105 downwards.
GCCCTCACACTGGCTCCTGTAGATTCCAGCGTGGATATTCCAAGACAACCTGCTTAAGCGGTCATTTACCTTGGACATTTAGTAGATTTTTTAGGCAGCATTGGAGTAAATTCACTTCGAATCTGAGCGTGAAACTTCCGGACAACCATTCTGGTTGGTAGAGTGCTCAACACATGTTTATGTATCTAGATTCCGCCAGTGTTCCGATTCCAGCTGTTTATTCAATTTTCACCATATAATTATCTCAAACTCAACAAAAGAAGATTTGTGAACACAATATTGCAAATAAATTCAATTATTTCATTACTTCCGCATTTATTCTCCTCAGATGGGTTTGCCTGTTACACATTTACGCAAGGTTAACACTCGACAATTATGTGTGCATTGTTGCCCTTGTAGTTGTACATACTTGGATGAATGAATTTTTTCGCCATTCAGATCTCAAGTAACGTGGCCATTCAATCAACCACGTCGAATTAACTACACAACAATTTTGTGTGTATCGTCGGTTTTTTGTTGAATTTGTCAGTCACTGTTTTGTCCCCAATGCTCTGGGATGCATTCCATTTAATGCTGTGCACCAAAATACTATCTGCGTAAAATCTTTGTATCTGTTGGCGGTAAGTGATAACACTTTTTGCGCCGCTAAGGAACACACGCTCCATGTTTGTACAGGTTTGATTAGGCATAATCAACTTGTTGTTTGTACCAACTCGTCCAGATGTGACACGGAGCAGAATGGGTAGTATGGCACACGCACTAGTTAGCATGCGGGTGGCACTGACAGAAAATAAGAATTATCTTCCGAGAAGTATAACCGATAACTGTTCCCTTTCTTTAAATCTTGCAGTAATTGCTCATGTGTGGTTTAACAGATTCACGACTTCAGATGAGACCCAATTTTGAAAAGTCAGAACTCTGGCTGGATTCGAACCAGCGGTAGAAACAGCATTCTCGAACACTATAAGCATCCGAACATCTAAATTATGAAGCCGCACTAAGAGCTTGGAAGTTTCATATTTAGAGTCGGTTACCCACCCGTCACACAGTCTCATATGGAATCCACCATATGATCCAGGGGATCGGCTGCCCCGGCTGGGTATCTAGAACAGTTCTTGCTTAAAACGCATCAATCTTACATGTGAACACAGAAATGGTATTAGCAATAAGCAGGTTGGCAACTTTATGATTTTAGATGATGCGCAGTAATTATATATACCGTGAGAGCGAGAATGCTGTAGCATTGTTAGTACACAGGTACAACTAAATTACAGCCATTCCAAGAAATCATCTTCATGGTATGATGGGATAAACGAGCACCGTCGTGTGCCTGGAAAGACAAGCGGTCAAGGTTCTCATAATAGCTCATCCATGGTCGTGGCTGTTTCTAAATGGATTATGAGATCCTACGCGTATTTTTGTTTACCATATAAATAAATGGTTGTTACTGTCTAATCGAATCTACAGGATACTCACAAGGTCATGTCTTATATGATCTAGCCAACTGCTACTTCGGAAGATTTCGGTGGGGCTAACCGTATTTAGTTTACTTTGGTTAATTGATTTTCTCTTTGTAATCAAATCACCTTTCACTAGCTAAAAATCTCATTTGTCCGTTTCAGTCCATTGGAGTGAATGAACGGTCGGCAAACAAATTTTGATGTGCTCTCAAGAGGTTGCGAAATGAGACAAAAATTCACAAGGTTTTAGATAAGCTTCTGAGAAAATGCCACCCGACAACGATTTTGTCAATAGCAGACGGTATAGTGGAGTGTCGGTTGATGCCGAATTGTACAACGGAATAGGTACCACACTGACACAAGGGACAACATTGGTTGGCACCACAAGAACCGACACCGAGTTTTTGACCGAAAGGCTGAACACTTGGCAAAACGTTATTTTACGCAGTTTTGGCCGAAAGAACAGAACATTCTCTAGAGTGAATAACAGGTGAGAATAGGATAACTTTGAGATCTATGGGAACAATGGTGGGATCATATGATATGTCATTCGAGATACAAAAAACACAAACAGATGATGGGTATGTACTGCAATATCCTCCAGTCAAACACCTGTCAGCAAGCGCTATAAGCATTTGGACAATACCATAATAAACGACCAACCAAAATTCATAAATGCAATTCAGAAGTGCATAAGAAGGCACAGTCAGACGCGCGTGATTATAGGCTCCCAAAACGTTGTCCGAAAGCTAGTCCTAAAATGCATTGCTTTAAGGTTTCCATTTCACACCCCACAGAATATTTTGAAGTCTACCAAGTTTGCCTGTTCTATAGTGAATTCCAGAGTTCGTCATATAATAACGTAGATCTGTGCAAGCCTGTGTGTCATATCAGGTTACAATACAGAAATCCATCAATAATGTCAATCATAATCCAAACATAACATTCTCAAATGACCATACGTTTCAAGTCTGGCGACTGGACAGGCTACTAGAACCGGACAATTAAAGATATCTTCACTTAAACTATATATATGGTTGAATAAGTTTGACATGGAAAAAACACGCAACAAGTCACGTTCACAAAGTGTACTTCCTTATAGTGCGACCTCTCGAATATGCACAAAATTAACAAGCAATCGAACGACCCAAAAAAAATTTGGCTACTGCGTTGATAAGATTTTTTCAAATTGCGATAGCTAATTGGTAAACACTTTTCCGGATGACTGTCAAAATTTGCTGTGATCTTCACGGATGAGTAGTGCTGTAGGGCTTGTAAACAAACAAAGACTATCAATTGGTTGGAACTGACTAAAACATGGATGTAATTATGTTTATCGTTGGCTAATTTCTTTTACGTCTTCGGTGACTTGTGGATCAGAAAACTATTTACGGAATTCAGCTCCGTAAACTTGAGAAATCATTATTAGTGTTGTATAACAGGCAGAAACGGTCCAGTAAACATGGTCAAGAGGGACGGCGAGACAAAACGAGTACATGCCAGTGGGTTAGCACAGTAGCAGGAAATGCCGATGCGTCAAAGCATAAAAAATCAGTAAGCCAGAGGGCAACAATGCGTCGTTGAGAGTAGTATACTACTCACAAATGACGTGGTGTACATCCGCGAACTAGAGAACAAGCTTCAGCGTCAGGAGGACGATAGACCAGGAGCAACTATCGGAGTAGTGTGTGCTCACTATGGAAAAGTGCCATCAGCACTAATGACAACGCACTGCCACCCAATGTATGTGAATGCGCGCCAGCCACGCAAATGAGTGCACTTGTTCGTGGTCCCCTATTTAACACGGCCTGTACAGGAGTTCGTACAATAAATGAATTCTGAGGCCAAGCGTCCCTTTCGGTCACAACGTTAGAAAAATTGGTTCGTTCACTTTGAAGGTGAAATATTACTAACGTTCGCGTATTGAAATAAGTTCTGTTAAATACTTCTTTCAAACATGAGTCCGAATAACAGCGCGTTTGTGATGGTTACTTGCAAATGTTATTGGTCATTTCGGCTTTAGAACTGAAAAATTTTCATTTCTCATCTTCTTCGTATACAAATCTTTTTGAGTTTCCCACTTAACCAAAGGGCAAATTCCGAGATTAAAGTCAATTATCTTTCTTTAAATAAAATCAAGGGTTGTTGATCGATTGAGTTGTATGAGAAAGAACGACAGGCCGAAACCTCTTGAAAATTCATTGCTTTAGGTCATCAAGCGGTTATCGATAATCTAATATAACGTGCTTTGTAATGTCAACTGTTCCCACATCCACTGCAAATGGGAAACCGAGTGGATTGCAAATTTCAAAATGTGAGTGTGAACTGCAGAGATACCTTCGGTAATTTAAACGTCGTAATGACCAGGAGCTTCGGGGTTTTTGTTGTAAAACAAAGACTTAGAAACACACCTTTACCACAGCGAACAATGCTTCACTCTATACATTAATAAGATTAAAGGCAATTTATTTGGATTTCTAAAGGACAGCAACAAACCCAATCTTCCGAATGTAATTGCCAAATTGGTTTTTTGAATAGTGTTACAATTAGCGAAAGCGTACTAGAATTTTTAGATACGCATAAGGAAACATTTGTCAACTGATGATAAAATATTGAATTTTATTTTAAAGAAATCGCTTATCAACCTATGAAATTCATCAGTAGGTGGTTCTCAGACTGTCAGTCTAGTTTTTTACGAAACCAAAGTGATGTTGTGCAGTTGCAAATACTCACATGAAAATATACCTCAAGGACCGCATATATATTGGACTACTTGTGGCATGAAAACTCAACATAGTGGCAGTCGTTTGAGAGTAGATTTCAAGTTAGTTGATTCTTTCACACAAAGAATGCTAATCGATTGTTTGTTCATCAAAAGTGCTTAGAAAAAAATTGTTTCTTCCCGTATAGTTCAATCACCTTGACTGTTCCATGTTTCTACCATGTAATATTTATTGATTTTGATCCGAGCCCCCAGTTAACTAGTACAAATTCCCTGAGAATGCGATAATGATTATAATATGTAAGACTCCAAGTAAGTGCCATTATATGTATAATATATCGACTCGGCTTTGTCTTGTAACTTGCATGAACATTTCCCAGACAAGAGGTTCAGGGTTTAACAAAATGTAGTACGGCTCACATTTTCCCCTTTTGGTTGAACTCGCTTGCCTAGTTCGGACAAACATGCTCTAAGTCTAATAGTGTTCTTTTTTTACTTTGTTGTAGGAACCAAAATCATTAAGCAAATTGTAGATTCTAACTGTCACAGAGACAGCTTACAATCGGCAAAACCAACTTCACTGGTAACGCTCCACATTTCACCCAGAAACTTATTTTGCTTGGTTGAGTTGGTCTCAAATTTTACGGCATACATGAAAAGGAAAAAAATCCATTTCGCTTATAGAATTTGATTTACAGAATGTAACGGGTCATCTGGTTACGAACATTCGAAGGCTGTATGTATTTCAGCTCTTACCACAGCAAACCATAAACTGTCTGGCCAATAAGTGGGCACTGTTCAAACAACTTAATTAGCAACATCCGGTTCACTTCAAGATTTAAGTCCTAAGCTCACAAATCTGTGCTTTCCGATCAAATCCAATGTTGAAAGGTCAGCAGATATGAGTGTCAATGGCGGCTATCTTGATTAACGATAAAATTCAGTTCAATCGGCATAAGGTGGTTAAACAACAAACTCTGACAACGACAAAATCGATTGCCTTACCCCGCGCTTTCATAACACAAAGAATCTACTTACACCTGACAACCCACTTTGTTTAAGATAGCATACACTCCTCTCTTGCCAAGTTTACGTAAAAACTGTCATCTAGTTTCAAAGACTTGATCAAATTAAGTGAACACAGCGATATTTGCTGGTTGAAACACAACACGCTTTGACTTCAAAACCGGTAAAGTAGTTGGATTTGTGTCCGTATAAATTAGGAGGTCTCATTATTGTTTCTGGTCTCATATCCATGAGGCTTACTGAAGAATACTGAGTATTAATGCGAGTGAGTTAAAAGTTATGTGAAATTGATCGTAGCGCTTTATTTCAGCTTTTTGGCCAGGCCATATTGAAAGATTAAACCTGGTATGAGTCTCGTTTATATCCCCGTCGAACCCGGATAGCAATTTTTGTGTAGATTTCGTTCCGCATTCCTAGTGACATTCATCGGTAAACCTTATCGGCAAGTTTAACCTCCGGACTGCTTGGTCATGGTGAACGCGCAGAATTCATGCACGTTCCAAACAGTGTTCCCCTAAATGAGGAACAATAAAAAATATGCGTTATATAAAGTGAATGCCTCTCAAAGAAACGCAGCTTACACATTTACATGGACGTATCCGGTGGCTTACTTCGAAATAATGCGTCGAACTTCATGTTTTTCTGTTGTTTATAAAAATAACGTATTGTTACCGCAAACTTGATTCGAACTTCAGTTTACTTGCGGATACAACGAAAGCAGTATTTACTGCACTATCGACCCCAAATTAGCTAACATCTATACAGGACTTATAATGGCCCCACTGCATACGGTATCGGTAACTGCCTTGTGAACTGTAACCACTGACCCGATAAAATCGACTTCAGTGTCAGAGCAAAATCACAGACCTTCTTAACCCAGGCGGCAATGATCAAATGTTCAACTGATGAAATCGCATACGTTGTCAAAATTCCGAATTTAAGCAGGCATTTACATCATTTATCTGTGTTAGCTAAAAGAAAACATCAGATCAACATTTTTTGAACCTACTTTGCTGTCTGTGTCATTTTCAAAGCTACCCGCAAATAACCCGTTTATTCTGAATCCAATGATTAGTTTACTGAAAAAAAAGCTTTAAAATCTAGTTGATTCTTGACTCCACTATCCTCACGGGTGTATATTGTGAAAAGTGCAAAACTTTCTTCAGTTATTGCTTTAAGCTGGTGAGGAAATTATTCCAATGAGCGTTTCCTGCGATAGACTAATCTTCCAACCGTTAACGAAACGTCAGGTGATTGATCTGGCTTGGAATGAGTTGATGTACATCAAATTAATTGGTCATAAGTTATGCAGAACACGGTTCATTGCAAGAGACTATGATGAATTTAATATTTTAGGTAGAACCAATGAAGGTTTATAACCACAGCTGTGATTACAAACTGAACTGGCGGTCAACATCGTGACGCGTCTTGTTAGCAACTGGTAACCGGGAACAGTAGAGTATACGATGAACCTTTCATCATTGTGTGTTCCATCATTCATTTTCATTCACATTTGTAGTATAAAGATGATTTCTCAGAATGCAAAATCGCTGTTGAATAACGCCATATTGCTAACAAACTCAACCGCTTTTCAAAACTACATTTTCTGGGTTTGATTGGAGAAGAGTTGTACCATCACGTCTATGTACACAAAAGATCATTTTGTGATGTGACATAACATAAAATGTCGAAATGATACACTCGATATGGTCAATTCACGATAACAATGTGATCGGTGTCTACTGCTGAATGAAGGCTTAGTAATAGCAGCGAGTTCATTTTCGGTAGGGTTTGAACTGCTGCCTGATGTTAAGCACTTTTCTGTACCCATCTTTTAGTTATCGTTTTTTGTTAAAACTCGCCGATCTGACTCACTCCGGAAACATTCCCGTTTTGTTAACCTTCATTTTCATTAATCGACCAGTGCTGTAATAACCGTTTTTGCCAGATTAGAGGCAGTAGTAATTAACAAGACACAGCTGATCTTAGGTGCAGCAAAATAAGAAGTCGGTTATGTGGACATTCAAAATGCAATAACTTTTCACTCTCTGTTGTATCTATTCCGATAGTGTTTAGCCTGCTTCAAAATAATTTGTCCAATTGTTGATATCCGTATGAGATCACAGTACGCAGGTCAATGGTGAAGATTTCCCTGTTTTCATCAATTCATCCTATTGCGGATGCTTACTGCTAAGATTGATATGATACTGACTACTGCATGTACTTTAAGTCTACACTGAAGGTCATGACTGTGTCAGTAGTCCATCCTTGTATTTCACACCAAAAGGAGAGGTTACGGATCTTAGGTCACTGAAAACCTAAAGTCACAAAAGTTGATATTTTCCAGAATATTCTTATAAGCTGCTCTCGAAACGTAGCGTGCTGCGGCACAGTTTGGAGGGCTTTTTAATCCGGTCCATCGCGCTATCCGTTCTTCTTTGATTTCGCATGGACTTTGCTCATCGTTCACCTATTATGAACACTTCTTCCTTTTAGGAATAGATAATGGTCGCGGTTTGGTACAAGCTTGAAAAAACGCAGCTTATTTGACAAAGCAAATATACACGATGCACATTTTTCCTATGAAACGATACCAACATCTGTTATTTTTATCTACCATCGGTTGTTTGTTGTGCGCTTCATAACAGCCGTTGTTATGTTTATCTTAGCTTACAACATTGCTCGTCTGTAGGGTTTCTTCCACCTAAGTCTGGTCTTTGTCCGACATCATAACCGTAAGGACATATGGCCGTGTTTGATTCGTCCGAAACTGACATCACTGAAATGA
>LUCH01002800.1:40275-75753 GCA_013368495.1 Paragonimus heterotremus | reverse complement strand
ATGCTGCTGCAGGACTGCTCCTGCAGCTACGTCTGATGCCTCCATAGTTAATGCTAAAGGGGCGAACCGGTGATGGTGTGACAACGACGCTATATTAGCGATAGCTGTTTTTAAACGGATGAAGACCTTTTCTGCGGCCATTGTAAACGAAAACGAATGAACCTTGCCTCTGAGCAAGTCAGTGGGCGGCTGCATCAACCGTGCATAATTAGGAATAAAACGACGATGAAAGTTTACAAGACCATCAAAACGGCGAAGTCGTTTGAATGATGTGAGCTCCTGGTAGTCCACTATTGCTTGCACCTTGTCGTGGAAAGGTTCGATCCCGCTCATGGATAGACGGTGACCCAGGAACGTTACGCTGGGCTTTCAAACCAGCACTTAGCTAGGTGTGTCGTCACTCCATGATTCGATAAATGGGCGGACAGTGAACGTAAGTGCTCGCAGTGTTCCTCCTGTGAGGAGGTAGCGACCAAGATATCATCCAAGTACGTATAGACACCGTCCAGTCCACGACACACGTCGTGAATAAAACGTTGGAAAGTCTGGGCAGAGTTGCTCAGACCAAACGGCATACGTAAAAATTCAAAAAATCCGAACGGTGTTATGACCGCACGCACTAGGTCTATTTTTGTAAATACCTACGTTCCTGATAGGTTTGCTGTCAAGTCTTGAATATGAGGAATTGAGTACCTATCAGGAGTGGTCGTGTTATTCAATGCCCTATAGTCGCCACATGGGCGCCAGTCGTTGTCAGTCTTTTTGGGCACCATGTGCAACGGCGAAGCCCATGGACTATTAGACGGACGGATGATGCCAAGTTGAAGCATATGCTCAAATTCGGATCGAGCAATTTTTAATTTATCGGAGGCTAAGTGGCGTGGACGACTCCGAACTGGCGGCCCCCCTGTGACGATGTGATGCGCGGCTTCGGTTGTCACGGCCGGTAGTTCGTTGGCGAGGAGGACCAGTTAGGGGAATTCAGTTAGAAGTTTCCCATAAGACCCATCCACAACGGGATCGGCTAGCATTGGGCTGATCGCCGTCTTATAAGACGGCTTACACCGAACATTGAGTCTTGTCGAAGTACTAATCAAACGAGATCGAAGTGCGTCGACCAGCAAGTCCAAGTGTAGAAGGAAATCGATCCCAATAATAGGGAAAGGTATATCAGCTACTACGAAAACCCAGCGAAGATCGCGTCGAAGACCAAAGTTTGAACTCAACAGTCGACGGGCGAAGGTTTTAATGGGCGTACCGTTTGCTGCTCGAGGTGCAATGCCAGATTATGATCTCGCATCAGTTACCGAATGCGGGATGACACTAACCTCCGCTCTTGTGTCCATCAGAAAGTGCATTTTAGGGGTCAAGTCGTTTAGAAAGTAAGGGTGACTGATGTTTTGCTGGCCCGTGGCTGTCGTCGCAAAAACAAGCCTTCCTGTTGGTTTAAACGTTTGTTAGCACGATAACTACATGATCGGCATCGTTTAGTGTTATAATTGTGCGTCTCATGGTACCAACAAAGATCGCTAGATTTCAGTTCGGCTGGTGATCGAGCACGCGCCGGAGGAATTTTCGATGGTGACCTAGTGCGCCGAATGCTGGCACGAAGATCCGCCAGCTCACATTTCAGCTGAGCTATCTCGGCGTTTGGTTCCGTAGAATTGCGTTCGCGACATTCCAGTGCCTTGCGCAGCACTGCTATTTCGGCGTCTTTTGTGGTTAACGAACTATCCGCTGGATTATTGGAGGTAACCACCCGCCCCAATAATGGTGACGCCACAGTGCCTCCAAAACGTTCATACACTGCGTTGGCTGAAGCCGCCAGATCACTTAACGAACGTGGGGGTAACACGGACAATAGTCCTTGTGTATACGCAGTCATTTGCTGCATCCACAACTCTTGTAAGAGAGCCTCTGGCAACTGCGACTTGCCCACTGCCTGTCGCATCTCTCGAAGGAGAACCGATAGCTTCCTTTCCCCCAACTGTAACCGTCGGAACGGTTGCTCCAAACGCATTTTATCAGGCGGCTATTTCTTTCAGAATTGTTCGCTTAGCCGACTCATAGCGATCAGTTGCTGAGCCTCGCTAACTAGGTTTAACATATCTCTGGGGAGGCGTGGTATAAGTTGCGAGAACTTGTCTGCATCGCTCGTTATACGCCGGTTGTTAAACCCTATTTCTAACATGGCGAACCACAGCTCTAACTCAAGATGTCTGAAAGCAGGAACAGCTAAAATGAGTAGTGATACGGAAGACGAACATTCTGACTTAATGTCCATGGCGGTTGAGTGGATGTGAACGATATAAAATCCAAATAAATATATATGTGTAAACTATACGCACTCGAAACGTAATATGAGCGTGAAAAATACCGAAATCGAATGTACACGATAATATACGACTTATGCGGGCCTACCAATTTATAGGATCGAGCGAACAGACGATAACCGGTTGAGAATAATACAGCGAGTAGACAAAGAGTATATTGTTGACTTGCGAAGTCAACGCGAGAATAAACTGATGCAAACACGAGGCGATAACAAAGCGTAGCGACAGGCATTCACGCAGCGGGGTCGTACGTTCGAGCGCGCGGGGGACTTTTTGGTACCTCTACTCGTTCAGACAAATGTTTAAGTACGCACGAAAGTAGGAAACAGAAGGAGCACAAATGGCAATCGTAGCTCTAACATAATTGACGACAACTATTAGGGTCGCTACACCAGTACACGACACAGGCCGCAAATCAAAGTCGCACCAAAGCCTACAAGGAACGCTCTCTCACCGTCGATCTCGGTCTCCAGCGATGTTTTCAATGGATATTCCTGCTTGTTGACTTCTAACCACCACTGATCGGTGCCGACTTCCGGGCACATTTCAACCTTTCCGTTGATGCCAAGAGGCGCAAGCTAACTGACAATACCACTGCATGCACAGTAATCGGTATCCAATCGACAATTGCATCAATCGGCGTCCGACCCGCTTTTCCACGAACACCGTCTTTCACAACACTACTGAAAGAATTTCCTCCGCTAACTCGGCCGTGCTCACATGCTGGGACGGTTAAACACAGTGTGGTGCATCATATTTTAACACGTGGCCCTTTGATTTTCGTTCACCTATGCCGTTTACATCCAGTCAGACTCAGAACAGCCAAGGCTGAATTCGAACATATGCTTCAGTTGGGCATAATTTGACCTTTAAACAGCTCTTGGGCAACACCACTGCACATGGAACCGAAAAAGTCTCCGAGCGATTGGCGACCTTGCGGTGATTACCGTGCTCTCAACAACTACACAATCCCGGACAGGTACTCCATACCGCATATCCACGACTTTTCTCTGTGACTCACTGGCGCCACCATTTTCTCTAAGTTAGACCTAGTGCGCGCCTATTATTACATTTCGGTCGCGTTAAAGGACATCCTGAAAGCAGCCATTACAACCCCTTTTGGACTTTTCGAGTTCACAAGAATGCTCTTTGGACTCCGCAATGCGGCTCAAACGTTTCAGTGATTCATGGACGAAGTTTTACGTGGACAGCCTTTCGCGTACATCTACACCGATGATGTTTTGATCGCTAGCCGCTCAAACGAGGAGGAATTTTCTCACTTCCGTGCCGTTTTCGATCTTTTCGCCCAGTATGATATCAAAATCAACATTGACAATTGTACATTTGGAGTTAATACATTGGATTTTTTGGGACATGGCATTTACTAAACCGGCATAACTCTTTTGCCAGATACACTTGAGTCCACCTCGACCCTTCCGATTCCCACTACGGTGACCCAACTGCGACGATTTTTCGGCATACCTAACTACTATCGACGTTCCATCCCTCATTTCGCGGACATTTTGAAACCTCTGACAGACCTGGTCGACTCCAAACGTAAACAAATTGAACCCTCGCCTGAAGCCAAGGCCGCTTTCTCAGCTGCAAAGGAGAACAGATGCCACGCCACCAAAGTATGCTTCATCAGTTGCAATCCACATGCACATCTCCTCACCACAGATGCGTCAAATGCTAGTGCCGGCGCAGTAAATGGCGAACAACAGCCCATAGCCTTTTTCTCCCAGAAGCTTCAACCAGCACAGGTTAAATACAGCACCTTTGGACGCGAACTGCTGGCTATTTATTTGGCCATCCGTTACTTCCGGCATCTTTTGGAAGGCCGACACTTTGTCGTGCAAACCGACCACAAGTGGTTAACATTCGCTTTTCACGCCAAACCCAATCGGTACTTTCCGCGTGAACTCAGACATTTAGACTATACCTCTCAATTCACCACGGACATCCGACACCTACGTGGTGACACTAACATCGTTGCTGATGCTTAATCACTTCCTGACGTCAACTCAGTTTAATCACCGCCCACCTTTAACTCGTCTTAAATGGCCACATCCCAACAACGAAGTGTGGACATGAAGGACGGTTTCGCCTGTAAGTCCTTGAAATTATCTACCAGCCCTCTGTCGACACCAGTTGGTGACGTTCTGTGCGATACTTCAACGGGTAAACCTAGATCTTTCGTCCCACTTTCATATCGTCGCACTGTTTTTGATCATTTCCACCGTTTATCTCACCCCGGAAAACGCGGCACACTGAAGCTGATTGCACAGCGCTTTGTTTGGCCCTCTATGAATAAAGACGTTCGCCTCTTGTCACAACAGTGTATGGAGTGCCAAAGGAGTAAAGTGCACAGTCGTACGGTTACCACACCTGGCACACTCTCCCAGCCAGACGTCCGTCTTTCCCATGTACACCTTGACATCGTTGGCCCACTATCACCCTCGAACGATTGTACGTACATATTGACCGCAATAGACCGTTCAATCCGTTGACCTTTGGTTGTGCCTTTTGGAGATGTTTCGGCGGAGACAGTCGCCTAAACCTTCTTGGAACATTAGATAGCTAATTGCGGTATACCATCTGAAATCAGTGCGGATCCAGGCACACAGTTCCAGTCCTCCCTTTTTCTCAACTTCACGGAGTTACTAAGTTGTTCCACATTAAAACGACGGCGTACCATCCTTGTGTTAACGGTCTAGTGGAACGTTTTCATTGGCAACTGAGAGCCCCGATAACCACGCAGTCGGACTTAACGAAGTGAAGTGAACGTCAACCGCTTGTAGTGGACAAGTGGGTATGCGTTAGACCCTCGTCCACTAACAATTCAATACGCCCTTCCTGAAGATCAATCGTAATGTAGCCCCAACAGGCATCAAACTAAAAAACGCAGTGAGATTTGGAAGCAAACCGTATATCTCAAGCACTATTTGGAAATATGATAAGTAGTTAGTTCCAGCCTAGCCTGGGACCAACGGTGGCAACCAAGAGGAAAAAGAAAAGAAGCGCGAGGTGGGCTATAGCCCACTCGGCGGCACTCAAAGGCGCGACAAGCGAAAAATGAGTGAAACCTTCGAGTGCATTAAACAACGCTCAAATAGGTTCCGGTTAAACGACCCTGAGGAATGAAATAATAAATGAGTCGTTAAGAAAAGGGCAAGCATTCACCGCGTGCAATTAGTCGCACGACTGTGAAGTGGAACAGATGTGTAGACTACAACAATTCTCGATACAAAAATAACGAGTGAAGTCAAAGACTGGACTCACCAAAGATTGACAATGTTCGTGAGGCGTCCAATGATGCTGGAATGTATTCGGATTGTTCCAAGCGTAGCTGAGGATGCGAAGTAGCCTAGCTGAAAGTTAATCCAACAAATAAGATGTTTTAAACTGGATAGCAACCACCGGCGTTGTAGGAAGAACCAGTAAGCGCGTATAGCAGGGTTTATTCAAAAATGTGTTGTGTGATTGTTTTTTACTCAAGTCAAACAAAAATGTACAATGTGGTTTGATGCAGCAGTTACGCAATGTTAGCAAAATTAAGTACAAAGTAATGAAAATTCTACAACTGAAGAAAGTAGCATTGAGTTCTTATTGCAGGCGTACACAGAATCATGCGTACAGAACAGACAAGTGGGAAAACACGGTTGCAGCCGGGATCCTAAGAGAAGCCACATGATCTCTGGTCACTACACGCTCATTCTCCTTAGAATTCGGTCTACCGTTGAAGAGAACATTGGCTGTACTACTTCTGAATTAGTCTACGGTTCCAACTTGCACCTCCCAGGAAAAGTGATTCAACCCTCAACTCATTCAGGCACAGGTACGGATTACAGTTCAGGTCTATGACAACACATGCCCGACCCTCGTTTCACGACGACCCGTCATCACTGACGCCGAGAACAAAAATCTCCAGATTTGTTCACATGTAAATTTGTGTTTATACGCCAAGACGCCACCATGTAACCGTTACAACCACGATATCTCGGTCCCTTCACGGTGGTTAAGCGTCAAGAAAAATTCTTCATCAGTGAGAGGTCCGGACGAAACGAATCCGTATCCATTGGTCGATTAAAACTAGCTTACATAGAAAAGAATTTTCACCCAGCTGACTCAATGCTGGCTAAAAACATCCCATCTCCAACCCCGACAGTATCACATCCACCTGCCGTTCTTTCATCGTTTTTTAGCCCAAAAACGCTCTGGTGGGGGAGTATTATGGTGTCCACAAGTCACAGTTATATTTCATAATTCCTTCTTGCACATTTTGGTATACATCGTTTTGTTACATTCAGCTGTACACTTGTTTGAAACCATCAGAAATCAATTTTAAAAATTGAATCATCAACAGGAATAAACGGTGGGTACCGCGCATCATGTCTGTCTTCTTCATTCGTGTTAATTTTGGGTCGCTGCTCTATCGACGCTCACGTTTTACCATATCACGTCGATTGTGGAATTATCTATCGGTTGTTCAACGAATCTAATCTCTGGTGCTGTTTTTCTTTCTTGCGGTCTATTCGATCTAACGGACCTTGACTTATCAGTGAGTCGTTCCTATTTTTTTACCGATACATCTTCCGTTTAATTTGTACGTCTACCTTTGAGACTATTCGTCACCGTCAGGACTATTCTGTGATACTACTGTATTTTTGGTCATTTTTATCCGTTGATTGATTAGTCCACTACACCACTTCATACAAGCGACAGAAATAAAAGATTCAACACTATCAGTGCCAACGATGAAAAAGTGATTGGGACTATCGTTAACAGTAGAAGATGCGCAGAACCACGAGAATTAGTTGAATTCACATGAAAAGCAGTAGTCTGCAAGTCAGATGCAACAGTTTGTTCATCAAAAGAAGTCTGGTCAAAACACGTTCTCGAACAACAACAGACAGCTTGAATGTGACCGACCTCGCCACATTCATAGCATTTGGAGTTGCGAAGTGGACACGTAAGTCGAGAATGTTTATGATCACATGACTTACAGTTACCAAAATGTTGGACAGAATTGGGAGTAAAATGATGTGGCTCGACTGCCGTACTTTTCTGACCGTTTAACTTTTCGAACTGCCGCTGCTGTTGGTTTGCCTGCTTCTCAGCACTATCGGCAGTATGTTCCTCACTTACAGCGCCCTGTACCTCCTGCAATTGTTCACAGACAGCTCTGGTCGATTAAAAAGAAGTCTCCTCCGGTAGAAACAACTTCTTTTGAGGACTTGGTGAATCAATCGATCTCTTAGCTAATTCTGAAGTTGAACACCGAAATTGCACTTTGTTACTTGAGTTCGAAGTTTTGGAGTCTGAAGGATAGACGCACGGACGTCTTGAGTTATTTTTCTGATTAAAGTATTAGAGTTTGCTTTTTCTGAAACTTTGAAGTTGACGGGCTGAACATACCTCAGTCGCAGATGTTTCCGAGAATCGTACGGAAGTGAAAGAGGCAATTCGGGAAACGCCAGGATTTTAATCAATGCTTATGCGACCTTGTCAACGACCATGAGAAAATGCGACGTTTTCTTGCCCTCTCTCATCTAATTACGAATACTACACTAAATTCCAAAGCATTCCATGTAATCTTCCATTTCCTGTGGACTTGAGTGGACATTCAGAGTTTCCATCTTGCAGGGATTCATTGTAAAACATATCCTGAAATACACTGACCACGAGGCCAACTGCGGTAGTCTAGAATACGTATTAGTAATAAGAAGTGTACTTAGCTCGAACCTGAAGCTAGCTTCTACGCAGTAGTAATAATCCAGCACATCAGCCAACGGAATTGTAATGTAATCGGTATCTGTACAATGTAATTATTCGTGCAGTAGAACAACAATAGCACGTAGTGTCCCGTTATGATTTTCAATCATCACATCCAGGCAACAGACCTCAACTTTCTTCCCCCTATTTAACGTTTCCACAATCTCGTCGAGAAAGCGAACCACACTGATAAGAAACGGCCCGTGCCACACGAACCCATGTTGATCTCAGGACAAAACTCTATTCTTAGTGGGGTACCTCGTAGTCCTATTTTTGAAAATTCCTTCCAGTAGTTCCATGATAACTGATGTGAGGCTTACTGGTCGGTAGTTTTCCATCTTGCGTGCATTCCACCGTATTATGAGTGGGTAGGACTCTCACCTTCCTCCGGTCATCCGGGAAAATGACGTTGTGTACGGTGAGATTAAACAGCTCAGTAAGATTCCACTTCAGAACACCATTGAGAGGTCTTGGTATTCTGGCCTGGATGTGATCTGACCCCCTTGCCTTAATCAAGTCTAGTCTATCCAGTATCTTCGTTTCTTCATTCTCTGCTACTCCGACTTCCTTCATCCCTTTACATTGACTGGGTTCAGTCACGCTGCGGTAGTTTTAGAGCCCCGAGTGTGCCTCCAAATAAGACGGAAAATCTCCGCCGTTAGTGGTACTTATTGAACATAATTGTCCGTAATGTCAAAAACACTTCTCAGTCATCTACTAATAGACACATTGGACAAGGTATATCAAAATGACTAAGTGAAGTCACACGATCATAGTCTGTGAGCGCAGATAGGTGCAAAATGCGCATAAGGTCACTTATATTTTAGTAGACTTGAAATAAATGTACATCGACTACAACAGTAATATCTTTTCGCATTTTTTAAATTGTGCAGTGTATTCCGTCATATCCAGATATAGTTTGGTTCCGTAATGAGGTGTTTTTGAGAGCATAAAATGTTCTTCTAGTTATTCTGCGCACATTCTACATTATTAAAGGGTCTATTAGGGCTATTTCTGAAAAAGAAAAGACGTGTGAAGCATTGAGCTATTTCCAGTCGTCCCGAGCAATTCACATGATCCAAGAGTAAGCGCATTGTCATCAGTAAACCGTGTGTCATTTTATGCGCAAATATTTATGGACAATTTTAATAGCCACAAGCGTGTGCTTCGAAAATGTAGTGAATTGCTTAAAGTGCTTAGGATCACTTCATGTTTTTAGGCTTAAAATATGCACACACTAGTAGCAATAGACTTAATCAACCCTTAACATTATTTACGTTAGGCACTGTGTATTCTGATATACCCTTTATCGCGCACTGATTTCTTCTTCAAATCCGTAGGGTGCTTCTCCATTATTTTGCGTGCATTTTGCGTTCATCAGGTGTTTGTCAGGCCTGCTTTTAAAAAAGACACCATGTGTCGCATCACTTCATTTTTAAAAGTCCCAAGACATTGCTTAGAATGGTTTTTTGTCAATATGCATCGTTCGAAAGTAAGCGTATTTAACGCTCAGTGAACTTTGTATTGGACCACGTTATTTAGCCTTATGCTCAACAAACGTAAACATTTCGAAGGCGTAATTATACAAAGCATGGACTTAAGTCACTTGATACATCACAAAGTTGACTGGATTTCCACTGCACTGGTACAGAGATTACGTGCAACAATCAAGGTGTTTAGGAATTATTGCATACGTTATGCTGTTCTCTGTACCTCTCAGCTGACTGCGTACTTTTGTTTGTCATAAATATATGGTCCGATTTGTGGATGTGATAAATTGCATTGGACGACCTAGGTCATTTTTAGGTTTGCTGATTCAAAATTAGTTTGCTTCCACTGGAACCGTCTTAAAACTAATTCTCACATCCATTAAACTATTAATTAGATACATCGCATTTTGAACCAAAATGTGGTCATATGACGATTTTTATTGTAGCGGTTCAAAGGTTGACATGTGGGCGAAAATTTGTGAGATCATGTTGCCCTATTCAGTTTAGTTTTAATCTGACACCTACTAACGTAATTCTCCTTAAAAGGCAATCAAAAATAGATGTGGTGTCACCCTTTTTAAAGGTCCTATGAGGTCGGAATATTATTAATTGCACATTGCCTGTGGTCCATTAATGCACTTTATGTGTTCTCTTGGCCAAATACTTACAGCTAACACATTTTTGACACGTATTCGTTTAGGTTGACGTTAATAACCGCGTTTTCCCGTCGTATTTGATGCCCACCCTAAATTCCGAAAGGTCACATGACCTGCGTAAACAGCTGTTTTAATTTTTTCTGTGCCCTGCAAGGCTCTCCATTCAAACTCGTCCGATATGGGTGATGTCTGTCCATCTCCCTCTTGCACCCAACCACCTCCACAATACACATTTTCTCGCTCACGGTTTAAATCCACCACTGGTTACGAACACCGTCGAACCAAAATGCCATAAGGCCCCCTTACACGTGTTTACTTTATTAGAGAGCAGAAACGGAAGGGACATAACACATCCTGCGCAGTCTCGAATACGCGAGCTAAACGGTACACAGTCGCACCAATAGAGTTTTATCTCCAAAACTTGTCATCCTCATCCTGTAAAAGAACTACAAGTCAAGAACTGCCCTCTCACCAACCCATCCGTCCATCGTACCCTGGACGACTCCGCTAGGATGTTGACAAGTCGGAACATTTTGCTACCTAGGTTTTATTCGGCTAAATATGCTACACTGCCATTTACATATTACACGTATGTATTTTTATTGGCGTTATTATTTTCTGATTATAGGTAAATTTTGTGCCAATATTATCCCGTCGGGAATTTTGGGGATGATGGTGGTCAGAAGCGTGATACGAGGTGAATTCACTTAACTACCAGTAGGAACGAAATAAGACCAGGTGTAAAGTAATTTCCATGCCAGGAAAACATTCGTACACAATTTCTTTTCATTCTACACCACGCGCTACTATTGCAACCAATCCGTTCTCATCACTAAGGATAATTCACGATACTTCCAACCTCACTTACATATCATTACAATTCTCAATGGATCACATTCCTTTGCACAGATATGTTAAAGAAAAAAATGCAAGCGATTTTGGGCACCACTTCGTTGGTTTGATTACTTACTCCTCCGAGGAAAGAACTTACATTTTCACCCTGTGAATGTCAGAGCACCGTCCGTGGTCACTTAAAAGGAACCTAAGGGCTACTGTAGGTATGAACATCATACGCCAAGTTGTACCATTCTAACTGCACATGTGGAGGATGATATTTAACTGGACGACTACTGCGTCACTTACGTAAGCGCGGGCCTTGAGTGCAAACTAGAATGAATTTACTACAACACAACAAAAAATAATTTAAGTAAAACTACAGAAAATGTGAACTGATACTGCCAGAAAAACAGGCACATAATAGTATTACACATGCAAACATCAATACGGTCTTACCCTTCACGTCAGTTTAAAACATATGTGGCTCAACCACTGATCTTAACTGAATAAACTAAAACTACTACCCTACGTATTACAATCAATACTATGTTCGATTCCATGTTCCTCTGTCTCGCATGCTATGAAAATATATAATCTTTTTGGTGCTGAGTTCACTATGTACCGTTAGGGGGTTTGACTGAATTTCAACCGGGGACAGCAGTAGATGCTGCTGTTCTTGCTGAAGTATAATTAAAATACGCTATGTATATTATATCACTGCAGTAGTGACTATTAAGTTTACTTTCTGTTGAATATGATTAGAGGTAACTAACGGGACATACAATCATTGCAAATCTCATTGGCATGTTGGGCTTGGCGACGCGATTGTCAAGAGGTGATGTGTTAAAACAAAACAACAAAAGAAATAAAGAAACAATTTAACAAAAAGGTTCAAGGATTCAAAGAAATCACGAAATAATATGCGCTTCAAAAAACGTTCCAGTATAATTTGCAGGATGGTCTTTAGACTAAGTGGTGTATATAGCTGGCTGGTAGGCGGGGCTCATCTGACTTATCGATGAAAAGCTGCGTTATTTTCTTCCGCTTAGTTAGTACTGCCACCAATCCGGACGGTTCAGCTTAAAGAGTAGATGGAATGCTTTCACTAACACGTAAGATGTTTAGCTCGGTATTCTGTGTTGAATATGTTTTGTGTTAGCCAAATTGAATGAGTTTAACCATAAATGTGATTCCTGCATTCACCTTACCGCAATTCCTCCGTTGTGCTCGATTGCCGGATGGTTTGTAGCGATAGGCCAGATGTAGTCGCTGCTGCTGTATTACAGACGGTGGCAAAGATGTCCTTAAATGTGCCGGCCAAGTCTTGTTTAATAGAGGTAACCTTGCTGTTTGCCTGAAGCAACGCAAAGCAGAAGAAGGATCGTTGGACCGAGGACGCATGTGTGCAAAAAACTATTTTGGGTACTTTTGGTTGTGCTTTGAGAAGACTGTGCCGGACTTCCGTTTTTCACCGAGCGTGGGCTCTTCCTAACTCCTTAATCTCATCAGATTTACGGAAAGTTCTCGCATTTCCCAAACTCTGCACAAAAGACAATAAAACGACAAAAGCATCGTAGTAACTGTGAACACTAGGTGCTCCCAACAAACTTGCAGGGTATCTACGACGTGTCTGACTTGTACACCATATGCTTCGCCATTTGAAAAACGGAGAAACTGAATCTGTCCGCCAGGAAGTCTTACTGAAACGACTTTTTTTAATCATATTCGCCCTGATTAAACTTGTGAGTCGGTTGCATTTGGTGATGTTCCGTTCAGTCAGATTATCATTGTATCCAATGAGGTACACAATATTTTCCTTGTCTTTCGGGTTCGTCTCCCTGGCTGAGGCCCCTCGCGAATCACAAATCAATGTTTTGAGATATTAGGTGAGACGGTGACTAACCGAGCTGAGTGAAGTGAATGTCGTTGTTTGACCGAGTTGTCTGTGGGATTATCTATGTAGTCATGCGGGGTGGTGAAAGCCGTAAGGAAGCTGTCTTGCTGATGATGCCTTACTTCCACTTATAGCTCGATTTTTTGTCTGCAAGGTGTGGATGCCTTAATGTTGTATGTTTGAATATAGACGTAGTTATTATTAGTGGACAGGCCACCTTCTCTTTTTCCTTTTTCTTCTCTCTCCCTACACGAGGTTTGCTTCTCCTTCGTGGTTGTGTAGTGAGATCACCTTCGACGTCCCTAAAATCCTAAACTCCCTGCGACGTGAGAGTTGCCTTGCCAGTACCACCGCGTCAGTTCACATTACCTCGTGAATGTAAAGTTACTACAAACCACTAACATCAAGGTTAGTGTGCTGGCGTAAGTACCGCAGTTTTGCTCATAGCTGTATAGAGAATCTGCGCCATATCCACCATTGTAGGCTGCATTCACTAGGATAACAGCGTTTTAGCTACTACCGTTGGGAACGCCGCCCAACCAGGCTGACACTTGTTTGAATCCTGAAGGTCAACTGGAATTTCCGTAGACATTCGTCCTCTCTGGCGGCTGCCGCGCGGTTGTGCTGAAGGCTATCTCACGTCCATTTCCCTAGCGCCCTTATTCTTTACGTTGAAGTCCGCTTGTGTACGGTGAGTAAATAAAATAAATAAAGTTTGTTTGCAGATTCACCGTTTTCTCATTGAGAATTCTGATCGGTGTTAGAATAAGGCTGGGGAAAAACATGGGTGTGTGAACCTCGGAACTAGCATCGCGAAAGTTGTGTGGTACCTAAGCATCAGTGGGAACCACCGATGTACTATTGTTTACGATGATGATGATGATGATGATGATGATGATGGCGATGATGATGATGATGATGATGATGTTGATGATGATGCGTGTAATGCATCATGTAGAAAGAGATGCCGTTGATTATTTGCCAGTTAACAATATCTTACTTCGGGCAACGTAGTTTCCAATACATTTAGACAATCAACCTCCCACTTACCCTGAGGTTGGTAGTGTCTTCTGCTAATCATAACTCCTCTTTCTTGGTGAGATTGTTGAGTACTGGCCAACGTAAATGATGACCCACCGTCCGCTTAAACGTACGCTGTTGTGACAAAACTAAAAATAACTCGCAAAACAGTTTGACGACGGTTTAACTGCTCTGGCTATAACATGCAGAAGCAATGAGCGAGAGGGAATATGTATTAATTATTGTAAGTAAGTAACACGTTTGGGTCAGTAATATTACAGTCCCCTTAAAACAGGTTGAAAATCTTTCGAAAGGTTGAGTTACCTTCATCAATTGGCCCTGATTCCCAGAAAAAACAGAGGCCCGACTTCAGTTTACATTGACTACCTAGTGACTATTAATTCGCCAGAAGATTCGAATTATGCTTTAAGGTAGCCAAGTCTAACGCACGGTCTGGGCTGGATATATATATATATATATATATATATATATATATATATATCCTAAAATGAGCGGAGGACAGAAGCTTATACGTAAATGTATATGCCGTTATCGAACGTGGTTCTACAAATACAATACCAAACAATTTAAACGTACAGTAATTCACGACCAGCTTTACAAACGCATATAACAGTGCAGTGGAAGCGTGACAAACCGTCCACTTAATTCCGGCGGCAAAGTATGTAGTGAGTTGCTGTTACACATATAAACAAAGGTGGCACATTGTGGTAGGAATCAGAATATAAGCAATGAATTCAGATACAGTTCAGTTGTTTATGACTGATATAGAGTTTATGGAAAAGAATTAAATGTTGACATATCAATCGCCTGTGAGTGTGCGAACAGAACAGTCACGTTAAATTAGATAAATGTAAACTACTGTAAACAGGTGAGTAGAGTAACTTTAAATGTTAAACTGGGTCTCACAGTGACGATGATTTGAACTACTGCCGCAAAATTAAAGAAGTTTCTAGCGCGCACGAAGCGCACCAACCAAAATCCACCTAGAAATCCGCGATTTGTGTCATCCCTTTAACTAGTTGTCATTGAGACCCAACAACAACTAAAACAGAAAGTAGGTGTCACCTTAAAAGACCGAAACACAAAGCCAAGCTTGAATTATGGCAGCTGTAACTTCCAACACTCAGTTATACCGTAGTTGATCTTCCCTTTTTTGTTACCTTAGGCAAGAACGACAAGTCATTGGTTTGTGACAAGTTAAAATTTTTCGATGTGTATAACATTTCCCTCTACCTATGGATTTCATAACAGCATGCACTTCTTTTCCATCTACAGAATGCTGCGTTTCCCTTGAAGATAAACTACCCTAGAACAGGACTGTAGGCCGATCATTTTGCTTTACACTTGCTATGTACTTAGGTTTGGAGTTGTGTTTTGACAATCGAAGGAGTGGTTTACTGAACGTTGTTATTGTCAGCAGGAACAAAGATGTCTGTCAATCTCTAACGTGTTACTATTTGTCAACTTTCCATTGAAAGCGTTCGTCGTCGTTAGTTATATCAGATAGAGCCCAAAAACTGGTAAAGACGCCAACACCGTTTGAAGTCCGCGGATAGGTCTACTAGAACAGAAACTTGAGGATGGGCATCCTTAGGATCTAAAGTGCTTCATGTCGTAGGTTACGTTAAATCTGGTCAACTCGTCCGTTTCGGTGTGGGGATAAACGTCTTAAAATGTATTTTTGCTAACTGTTTGTCTATGATCAATGCTTACTCATCCTTTATGTCCGTCGTTGATGGTGAACAAGATTTAAGCCATCCATTGGGAGCTGAGAGTCTGATTATTTTTTCAGTTATCAGACGGCAAATTTTATAGCGTACACGTTTTCCATCGGTTGGACTACGCCTTCTAGATCATATCACGGTTTTCCCACACTCCTGCACATGATTATGAAAACGACGGAGAGGTGCGGTGCAGGTGGATGTCAATAAGCGGAATTGCAACACATTTGTAAAGCCAGTAAAAAAATGGTAACCAAAAAAGATTTACGCATACAACTATGATAAAACTGACAGTCTCACTCTGTTACGTATAACTCTATACCTAAACGACGTCAAAACGTAACATCGTGTTTCATCTGACAATACACAAGAGATCATTGTTATCTTATTGCGAGGCCCGTTAACTTTCCAGTTATAACACAACATTAAAGAGGATGCCAAGTGAATTTTAGAACTGCTGGTGTCTATCAGTGTTTGGGAACAAGTTCCGTTATCTTTGAGATCAACGACAGCAGCCGAAAAATATTTATGAGTTCCTGCTGACGTGATAAACGAAATGAACAGACGAGTGATGCGGGATCGTTTGCAAATTGCTGGCGACTCAAAAAAATAACGAAGTATTTGTACTGTTGCTGAGAACGTACCAACCTTTGTAGTAAAGAATGTTCACTTTGTCGTTGTATTACCACGTGTAGGTATTAACAGTGTATGGTTTCACCGGTACTCTGTAAGCACCAACTACGTGTGGTATTACTATGATGGGCTTGCTAACCATGCAATTATTTGGTTTTAGCTACATATGGTAAATGTACAATCGCATTCCATTAATGCTTAGCTGCAATGCTAATTGGTCTCAGCTAATTGCAAGAAGACGGTAAAACACAGTACAGGATTTGCGGTTCCAAGCAAACCGACTATAAATTCCTTCCCTTGTAACACCTTCATCACATGTTTCTGGACTGCCTATAGGTGTCCAAAGACACTTTTGCTATTGCTGATTGATTCCAGTGTCATTCGTTGGGTTCTAACTGAAAAGTTTCCTGATTTTAACCTGTCTACTATGTCCTGGTTAGAGAAGGAGAGAGAAAAATGCCTCTTCTGTAACCTCAAAAGAATATATCAGTTATCCCTTTTGTTGTTGTACATGCGACTACAATGATGTACAAGCCTGATTCATCGCAAGTCTGTAAGGTGGATGCACGTATTGATTCGACTGCTTTCAGAACTGACCCTTTCTCAGAAACTAGTTTGTGAATCAGAAGCAAAACAACTAATACAGCAAGTCAAACCAAACCATATATGTGCGTTCATCTTTGTGATATCACCCTGATACCATTCTTCATACAAAGCGGGTAGGTAGCTGCCTAAACCTCTTGCGTTTATGTGAAAGAGTTGTTCATGAACGGCAGCAAGTGTAACGCGGTTAGTTTGCTAGTGTTAGTAATTGTCACTACATATGACAGTCCCAACAACTTACCGTGGTTAAAGCTAGAAGAAAGAAGGGGATATGCAGTTGAGAAAATTTGCACCAAAACGAAACTTAAAATTGTGCTGTACAATATTTTGGCTATCACACGTATTAAAAGTTGCGAAGCTGTTCAATACTGTTTAAGGTGGCATGTCCATCACAATTTAAATATTTCTGCGCATTACGAAAATAATATCGAAACAATGTCCATCAAACCCCCTCTATAAAGTTAGACTGTGTAACGTATGGGTAGAGAATTTCTGGTCACTCGTAGGGCACTTTGTGGGGAAAGCAGTCGTGACTTCCCTTTATCATTACAATTGCTCTGCCTTCTTTCAGACGCTTATTTGCAACTCGCCTATCGTTTGTCGCGTATTAGTTAACAAACTACTATGTAATTAGTCACTAGAACCGTACTATTAGAACTCAGAGTGACTGCTCATTGTTCCGGTAATCACAATTTCGAAACGCGATGCAGATATCGAAAAGGATGGAAGTTTTATCTGATTTATTTATACATCAAAGTCCATACATGACGAAGTGTTAAACTATACCAGTTTTTGACTTGAAGGCCCAAATCTGCCTTCAACCTAAGCTACACAACCCATTATGATATTAAGTGGGCTCGTAGGCGTCGGCATTGTGTCAGAACACATACAAACTTGGACCCAAATAGGCTGACAATGGACCAAATAGGAACAAACAATAATTGTTCTCAACACAATCTGTCTTGCAGATTTATTTCTGCGTAATCCTTAAGTTATGTACAATGCTGTGACCTTTAGTCCATCTTGATTTCCCAGAAATACTTTTTATCGCTCAGTCAAAACTACGATTTGTCTTGTGACCGGATGGGTGGCACAGCTTTAAAAAATGGACGTTCGTACTCGAGAGTTACGTATATACATGAAAATCGCTTCAGTATTATCGCAGTCCGGCGTAATCCTCAATAATAACATTATATTTACTCACAGTTGAGGATTCTCTCTTCATCTGTTCTGTATGTTTATGCGAGGTGAATGACGAAACAACGTGAAGTTTGTTCAAAGTCGTGACATACGAGCAAATACAAAACTTTCCATCCTCGTCCAAAGTGAACTTGACGAACCTGAAAAGATGCAGAAAACAGTGTATGTCAATAACATATTATTTAACAAGTGCTCATCAAACAATGATTCAGTCAGGTGAATGTCACAACAAAAGTACAATTTACAGCAGATGTTAAGCTAACAAATATGTGAGTATATAAAAGTGCCAGTGATAATATTACACCCACTGGCCGATATCACTTACCACAATATACAAAATTATGCAAAGGTAAAATATACTGTAACACTCAAACAAAAGCAGACCATCAACCGTATAGTTTTTCAAAGTCTGGTAAAATCTACGAACTTCACTATGTTATGTGAGCTTTACTGTATATTGCACTGTACATTCCATGGCTGACCGAAGATGTTTTTGCACGTAACCACATTTCCATTAATAACCGCCCATCAAAGCCCTACTGAATGATCAGGCTGTTTGCCTGCGGTTAATTATTTCAATCAACCCGAACAACACGCTGGTAGCACATGGTCTTAACGAGATGATGAGTCAGTTCAGATCGCTGAGTACCAATTGTGACGGTGTGGTCCAGGATGTTTGTAGAGTGTATTCAAAGGGCATAACTGTTAAACAAATGGTTTGTGTTACACATGCCTACCAGAAGTTTACGAATCGTATACCACCTGCCTATTCGTACTGTTTTTTTAAAGGACTACCTAATGGAAATCACAGACTTACCCCGTTTGATACGCGATGAACGCCCAATGAGCCATACTATATACCATGTGATTCAAGCTTAGGTCATCTAATGTGTACGAGATAATCAAGTAAGCTTCTCATTGTGGAGGAAAGTACCTGACTTACTGGGCGAATTCAAGTTTCAGGGGTGAAATAGATAGCCCCTACTTTTAGACGTACACAAGACAGAGGAAACCAGCTAGCCTGACAAAAATAGCTAGGTTGTATCGTGTTTGAGACTAACCTGACTACGGGTCTATCCGGAGTCAACCTACATCAAATGCCAGAGTCGTATCCATTCTGGCCATGACCGGATGAGGGCCAACCAAAAAACAAATTTATGAATACGCGTGTACACAAATTAATGAAATGGAAAACTGCAATCCTCGTTACGTTCGTTCTGCTACATAACTTATGTAATATCTTAGATGAATTTCCACATGGGATTTATTCGATTTATCCATTGCATGCAACGTATTAGTTTATCATTGCGTCAACCGATGAATTAATCATAATAACCACACAGTCTACCTCTCTAAACAGACTTATTATATGCAAAGACAGCGACTAATAAAGAAAATGGTTGGGTATAGGTGATACGAAAAGAAAGATGTATATTTTGTCTGTGACCCTTATCTCACCTACCGTATCCAGTCACCGACTGTGTGAGTCACGACAGCAGGCTTCTCGTTTTAGGCGTAGCTGTGACATCACGCGTTTGTGTGATCTGTTTTCATCCACTTTCCGATATGTTCCTTGATCCCGGTTCGTGACAGTTTTGTCAATGTAGAATGTTCCACATCTATATCGATAACGTTGGAAAATCCATCGCACGTCATGTTCTAATGAAGCAAAAGCACTGCGAACCTATACAAGCATTTCGTGTTATCTATTCAATATCACAAAGGCAAACACTGCGTCATGCTGAAGCAGTTGCCATTCGAAGGTTCAACCCCGTGGTGTCTGTTGATAAAACATCCGTTTGTAGGGCTGCCACTACCACAGTTTATGACAACGATTATGAGTGCTGATATTTGGCTCTTCATTATATCCCGTTTATTTTCTCGTATTCATATAAAAACGGCCCGTAGTATGCACTCGTAAAGATGTGGCGAAGTTCACTGTGACATAATTCGTGTAATGTCAGTCTATTGTCTTCTTTATTCAAACTCTTGACATGGAAATATCATTTCAATTTTCAATTGAAATATAAAACTTTGAAAGCACATGACTTTGGATGGCGGCAAAAGTTACGCTATCGTCCGTCTAACACAACAAGTTATAAGCGGCCATCGCACGATAGCCATGCGGTTAGCAACATTATGATACTTTAAGCGTGTAACCTACTCATCAGAATTTTCATTTCACTGAGTTTTAATGTCATAACACTTTTTATTGCAAGGGACTGTTGACGAATGTCGACTGGTTTGCTAAAAGGCAGATCACAGGTCGCATCGCGGCCTAACAGCCAATAAAGTCAACTACATCTTTGAGTACTAGGTAAGCTCAAAACTGCATAATTCGATCAAAGCTACATTAGTAGATGCTTCACTGAAAACCTAGTCCAAAAATGTGAGTATAATGTTCAAGAATGGTAATAATTAACAGGTGCACCTCAGAAATGGAGCCGTTTCAAAAAAGCAACAACATAATTTTATCTTTTCATATTTCAGTATGGCCTTCTGTAGGTGTTGATTCATTTGAGAATTAATCGTGCCGTTTTTCTCGGATTTAATGGAGCCCGTAGCCCAGTACTGTTGTTAAAGTGCTAACTGGAACTATGCAGAAACCTAGTCTACCTCAATCTCTTAGACGGCATTGTAATTTTTTATAGATTTTGTGATGGTATAAGTAGCATCGTTTTAATTACTTCCCATAAACACTCTACTTAAGCGGCCGTAAGGCGCAAAAATTATATTGCGTTCTGCAGTCAAAAAGTTGATTAATCTATTTTTGATAGCTTCAGGTGATAACTCAATCCAGAAATATGTCTTATAGACTGCATCACCCCCATGACTAACTCACATAGGATCCATTCTGAATAAGACTGTGTTCAGTGGGACTGTGAGTAGACTATAACTCTGAGACGGATTCACATTTCATGGTCTCGATTTTTGACGTGCATGGTACTGAGAAAATCCGAGATGACCGGAAAGGTTGCCAACCATACAACTAATGAGCACTAAGAACAACGGTTTGCAAAGTTTTGTCGCACATTAACACGCAACAATTACTTCTTTCTCATTAAATCCAAAGTCATAGTTGATTTTGTCGACGTGGTTGTAAGGAGTAGGAATGATAAATTGCAGTAAATACACCGTCACACATGTGTATATGCACCGATCGCGCAACCCATATCTATTGTTTACAGTTGCCTATTAAAAATTATTAGCAATAAAATCATTCACGGATGCTTGCTAGGAAACTAAATTCCAAGTGTTAATAAATTTCTTTTATTATTTTCATGAAGATTTCACTTTCTTTGAAAAGACCTTCGTTATAGCTCGAGGAAACCATCCATCTTTTTAATACAGAAACAAAGTGGGAGGAAGGTGAACAGAAAAACAACCTTTCATTCGGTGATAATCTACTTTTGCCAGACAGCTTATATTCTGAGGTAAAACGTGAACTACTGTCGGCGATTACCTGCTATAATGGGCAACTGATATACGGTAATCTAGTGAAAAGTGTCTGACCTGAGTTAGAAATCTTGTACGTGTGATATCAGTACAGCATTTTAGGATTCCTGGCCAGGGTCTATAGGATATTGAACAGAATCGGTTGAAAGAGCAATCGGCTATTGCAAGAACGTTTTCCATGCATAGCATCGTGTTTCATGAGTTCCTTTTCTTCAGTCGGTTTCTGCGATTTTCTGCCCAAGTTGACATTTTCGCCACTTTTTTTCATACTTCTTGAAGTACTAATGGCAACCGCATGTCAGTGGTTAAACCGCTATATATATATATATATATGTATATATATATATATATATATATATATACATAAGCTTGCGCCGCTGGCAAGCTCTTAGTTGTTGCGGTGGATGTGTTGTCTCAAAACGATGATGGAATGGCTTCGGTAGGTTGGTTTTTCTGGTTACCTGTTTTCTGATTTTAATAACATGGAACGACCGTGCAGCGCTAGTATTAGACACGTTTTGTTTTACAAGTTCAAGAGCTGTCAGACTGAGTATCAAACTAGCCAAATCTGGATAGCCTAGGGTGTCTACTACAGCTTAACCGCAGTTGTAGCGTCAATTCCTGATACTGTCAAATCTTGATTAAAGTCGATTTTTGAACAAAAATGTACGTGGCCCTCAATAGCTATTAATATAGACCTCAATAACTACATCTCGCTGTCAACACAGTACTGGTAGCGCACAACACAGTGGATCACATTCAAACCGAGTCAGCTTTCAGTGACATTTATTACCTTTTTGTAAAAAAGAAAAAGCACACAATATGAACACATTGTAGTAGGTGTATTGATCAAGAACGAGTTACTAAATACCCTAGGCAAATGTGAGCGTACCTCACTAAGCTATCGGTGAAAACAAAATGAACGAACGCAACAGAATAGTTACGGGGTCATAACAGGTAAGGTTAATCAAAGAATTTGACTTACAGAAGGTGCTCACAAGTGGTCGAGATGATCATCGCAATATTCCAAATTAACAGTACACCGAAATTAAGGATACTACGTAGCTATCGTGGACTGCTGTAGTGCGATCGGGGCTGCGACGATGTTCGTAGTACAGTGGAACAAATATTTGGGTGAGAGATCCGTTTAGTATCGTCAAGCGACTGCACAACAGGGAGAAGGGCAGACCGATGCATACGAACTTTGCATTGTTACTGCAAGGTCACTTTTATCAATTTGACCAACGTTCAGAAGTGATACAAAAACTTTATTGTAAACAGGTGATGCGTCGTTAGTAAAATAAATAAGAAAAACTCTACATAGCTAGCTCATCATAAACCATTGGACTGTATAATTGAGATAGGTAACTGGTCGCTAAAACAGTGTCATTTTCTCACAGCATGAGTGGAACTGCTAGTCAGCAGAAGATAATTCAGCAGTACTTTAAGGCCGATTCGTCAAAACCACGTTTGAATTGTTTGTCTGTTGACTATCCAGGAGTAATTTTTGATTGCATGGAAAGCCGAAATTTGGCACTTTATTCTCATGGATAGTCGGCACTGAATGTTGACCACTGATACAATCGCGTCAGCACTTACCGCATTGGTCATGTGTCATGTCATAACACGTGACGCGCAACACAAACGGCATGCAAACTTGCTGAACAACAATACATAAACAATATAATGGTTCGACGGTGTTGACTTGGTTAAAAACCAGTTTACTCAGTCGTACGGTAATTACGGAATCGACTATTTTTGTTAAAGTAGTCTTACTAAATCTGAACAGTGATGAAGCAAAACAATAGCAACTACCATGGAAGTATCAAGTTGTCGGAAAGCTGATCTGGAGATTGCCTCCGACCAACATAAATATCCTACCTAGGAAGGAGAATCTCAGCATTACTTTGGAAGGGGCATTCATCTGCCTTCAAACCGCCAGCTCAGAACACTTAGACTTTCTGTAAAGACAGTCTTTCGGAATCGCATTTACATGCGGCGTTGCAAACTGATTTCCCTGGATACGTTGTTCAGATAGCATAGACCTCACGCATATCGCCGAGAAAGTTGCATATGGACAGATAGTATTACATAGTTTTTTGTCTGATTTAGATACAAAAGAACACAACATTCTATAAAGTAGTCTTAATCTTGTAGATATTGAAATTTACGACGCAGTCTGTACTTTGAAAAATGTGTAACTTAGGTTACAACCTTGAAAACACGTCACCGAGTTTTTAACAAGCTAATGACCACCTTTCCTATGGCATAACTGGTGATAATGAATGAAAACCAAGAGCTTTGTTGCCACCGAGGTTCAACTGTCCCTTACTTCAAGAACACCTAGCTCACTTTGAGCTAACCAAATTCGTAACAACGTAACCAGAATTAGTTACCTAAATATTTCAGTTAAGCGATACCAGAAAAACATATAATGTTTTGCGTAGAATAGCTTGGCAAAAAACCCTCACATAATTAAACGGTTGCCAAAATGATGAGCATGTTTCTTGATGGGAAAAAAATAAAGGAGTACCAACATTAATTTGGCGGTTTTATTTCAAGGAAGTTCAAACTGTTGCATTTGGTCCTGTTTCTAGTGGGGGAATTGATGAAAGCACAGCGTCTCTGGGTACACCACAGAACTGATCAGTGCTAGTTAAAGCATTCCATTTCATTTTCTTCCGTAACGAACCATTGCGGGATATAAGGAAGAAATTGAGGTGTAACCCGATTGCTAATCTTGAAATCTGTGTATCTAAAAGAAAGTCAACTTAGTGTAAACTACCATCAACTCAGAGAACAGCAACAGCTGATTACGGTTTAGAAGCGTTACGAGTTCTAGTGGTCATGTTCTGATGAAAGTACAGAAGGCACGGAAACCATTCTGAAGTGTATTAGTTGAAGAATGTGTACACATGGGGCAGAACAATTTGGCTGATGCCTTGGTTTCATTACTTCTTATCAGTATAAATCCGACCGTAGAACCTGAACTGTCGGAATACTTTCAGTCAACCTAACTTGGTTGGCGATTTTCTCACAGACCTCAGATTTTGACGGTTTTATACTGATTTTATTTCTGTTATTCCGAAGGTGACGTAATTTCAGTTAACCTTCACCACAGCTCCTATTCAGTCGTACGTGACAGCGGAGACAAAAGATTACTTTCAGTAAAGTCATCGAGTGACCGAACAACAACGTGAACACAAAGTACGACTGACTGACTGACCGTTCCACTGGGCAGTGTTGATAGGTTTCACCTGCACCGATGGAGTCTTCGTGATCGCTCAGATTGCTGACTGAAAACAGTGTTCAAAGTGGTAACGTGCTGCAGTCAATGGAGTATAAGCATTCATACCATTTCTAGTTCTTCCTTGCAGAATTCCTTTATTACTTTTTGTTTACTTCTTCTGTGATATTTCACGTCACTGTTGAGGTGAGTGACGTCCTGAGCCACAGTATGTTCTGGTCAGGGTCAAAGCAGTTGTGAAATGTCGATAGTAGCAATATCAAAGGAGTAAATAAATATTTAATATCTTATTATTAACCCGCTTCAGTCAATATGAAGTCCTAAACTGTCATGTCTTAAACAACCGAATACAGTTAGTAGTTTTGAACTAAACGGTTTGAAAGTCCACATACACTAATTTCACCGAGTTAGTGATTAAAACATAACTGTGAGTGGGACTTAGTGATGGTACACGGGAGTGAGATAACTGCAGGGCTTGTACAAGTTTCTTCTGCGAATGAATAATCGAGTTGCACAGCCTTGTAGTAATCGACTTTGGTATATTTTTTGTTCAGTTTTTTAATCGTGGCTGGTCTGTGCCTCTTGCCTATAAGGTTAAGTGAGAGGATTTCAGACGAAGTTTTCCAATCGACCACCTTGTTCATTCAAATCCATGTGAGACGACGTAGGCTAATAGCGTTTTTTAAACGACTGTGTTTTTGATGTGTCTTTTCTAACCATTATGTGGAGTGTTTGTGAGCGGTGGTTTTAGTCACAGTTTGGCGTGTACTTACACTAATTATAATTTGCCCAGGTATGCACAACGGTACGAGAAGCTAAATAAAACCGCAAACGAACGGATGACAAGATACATGCCACACAGAAATTACAATTGGTCTAGTAAGTGGCCAAACGACACAGGTAAACAAGAATAGCTAAGGGGACCACGGATCTAGCGGTCGAACGAGAAAAATATCTGTCGCTAATTTTGTACATAAACAAACAAGTATGTCAAGCTGAACATCACCCACAATTGATCTCAGCTGTCGCATTCCCATAAACTTTCCAGTCGGCCACTTTCAAACAGCAGAACCACTTGACTTGAATTTCGCTCTCATTAGAGCTCGTCAGTAGTGCATATCATCGCCACTACCTGGACTAGAACTCCGGCCACGCTATTCATGAGGCAACCGTGTTTAAAACTGCGCCACTGACCTCACATTAGGCACGACCGAATTATCATATGCGAACACTCAACCACTTTCGCTAGTGAGTAGTGATCAGGTTGCCCGGTCGTCACCATAGGAGACACGGTTACTGTCTGTTAACTCCAGTCGATAACCCCGCGATTAGGACTTCTTAGACATTGAACCTGCTAGGGGATATTTTAGATTACAGGTAAACAATTATATAAAAATACGTGGTCGTGTGCATAAAGAGGATAGTAATTAAAACTCCTTTACTTTTCTATGTCCAAGACGAAATGGCATTTTTTTGACTATTTTACACATGATATAGCATGCGCTTGGAGATATCTCTATGACATTACAACAAAGGCATTTGGTCAGATTAATGACCGTCAACACACGGGTAATTTTGCGCACGATCTGATTGTTGATATCAGCTTGAAAATTACAGACGACACTGTATTGTTACTCAAAAATTCCCGTGACTTGGTTATATTTTTCATTCTATAACCCAATCATAGTGCGCTTGATAGCTTAGGACTGGGAAATGCGTTTCCACCTTTGCAACAACGCCTATAGTTTCACACTCACCGATGAAATTCGGTTGGTTCTAGACCAACCCGTAAACCTGGGAAGTTGTTATAGACTTGAGGAAAAATTCAGTGATCAGTGTGTACCGAGATGACCAACAGTTAGGCGAAACTAAGGGATTGACAAACAACGACATCCTCACATAGTATTATAGAAGTAGGCGATAGGTTAACATAACAGTTTCGTTTCTAGCAATTGTTCATCCGCAATATTTGCACAAGGTCCCAGCAGGGACGTACCAGAAGGCTGTGGCCAAGGAAACAACAGATTTTGTATTTCTAAATTAGCCGAAAATAAGTGCATTTGATTCCGGCCTACTATGAGACAGGCACTTATCGTCGTTGCTTATAATGCAACTGACAATCAAGCCAACGATTATACCAACGCCTTAAACAACACTAACGAAGCCGATATATGTACATGAGTTTGTTCAGAAAACCACACAGTCTGTTGTGTGGAAGGTGTTGCACTTTTGAGTGGATGGACCCAAGTTTGTATTGATATTTTTAGTGACAAACGGGCAGGTAAATATAAGTGTGAAACGTGCATGCAGATAAATACCGATTATTACCGTGGTCCCTGGAAGAATCACATTTTCTTGGGTCACTACCATATGAGGACTAATCTTTTCACTAATTAAAATGGATGGCGTTGCTCGGTCTATGTGGTGGAGTGCAGCCAATCGTGTACGCCATATCTGCATTGGCCAATCAGATTGTTTGACATTGACCTATATATACACTGTCCATAACAGGCTAGATGAGACATTGTGTGAGGTGGAATGAGTGCACATCTTGCTGTGAACCCGATTTGTTCTGCATAGTGACACAGATGAAGAACCCAGATTGGATGAGTGTGAGCCCATTGGCGGGACTGAATCTCCGACCACCGGCCCAGCTGAACATGAATGAGGATGAAGGACGTCCAGGAAGATGGAAAATGTGGAAGTTGCAATTTCAAGATTTCCGCACGCTAGCTCGACTGTCGTCAACCGAGAAGGAGTTTCAAATGGCGATGTTTCGACATACCATCGGACAGCAGACCGTCCGCTTCATTAATACATTTCTATATGAAGCAGACAAAGACCCAGAGGACTGGGAAAACGGTGATGAAGAAATTGGAATTTTATTGTTTGGAATTTAAGAACGACACTTTTGAGGGGTATAAATTCAATTGCCGCGTCCAAAAACTACGAGAATCAGTAGGTCAATTTGTTCAAGCTCTGAGGTCCATGGCCACAACCTGTGGTTTCTGTAACTGCATGCATGACAAACTGATCAAAGATAGGTTAATCACTGGAAAAAGGAACGGTAGTTTGACAAAGACAGTACTGAGGGATCCTCAATTGACGCTCAAACAATGCAATGACAGGTGTGGAATTGAAAAGGCAGCCGATAGAAAGGCAGAGGCTCTCAATATTCACTCGACAGAAGATATCAATCGCGTGGTGGCCGAAGAACTAAGAAACCCGTTAACAGACTGCACTTTCTGTGGAAGAACCCATGGTTACAAGAGAGAACAGTGCCCAGCATGGCGAAAAATCTGCCCAAGATGCGGCAACGCGAATCATTTCTCCGTTTGCTGCAAGAGTGGTTTAGGTGTGGCAAAGGCAACCCAACCTAGAAAGTACTCAGTGTGTGCGATTGGAGTATACAATCTACTGAAATTGAGTTGAATGGAATAACAATAAACTTCCAGGTGGACTCAGGTGCAGGTGTCAGTCTCGTCCTTCGGTTCTGCGTCCCAAATGAACGACTGACTAATAAGAACCTCGTGCTTCGAATGTGGAATGAAACAGCGGTGACGCCTACAGGGAAGTGTACAACAATCTTACGCAACCCAAATAATGACAAACGTATAGAACAAGTTTTGTTTGTGGTCAAAGAAAATGTTCCACTCCTCCTTGGAGTTGAAGCATTCTAAGCGCTGCATTTGACCAACATGTGTCCAAAATATTCCAGTGTTTTTGATGGTTCTTTGGAAACCCTCCCAGGAGTCTGTAAATCGAGCATCGATTCTGACGTGGAGCCAGTCGTGCTACTCGTTCGTCGTTTGCCACTTACTGTAAAAGGCACATTTGAAAAGGAACTAACACAGTTGAAAGATCTGGGAGTAACACAGCGAGTAGACGGGCCTACCGATTGGGCTAATCGGGTCGCTATAACCAGTAAGAAATCCGGCCAGTTGAGAATTTGCATCGGCCCGAAACCATTGAATGCAGCTTTAAGAAGGGAGTTTTTCGATTCCCCTTATTGGAAGACGTTCTACCTCAGCTAACGGACGCATGTTTTTCACCAAGGCGGATTTATCCTCTGCTTTCTGACATGTAGAACTGGACGAATAGTCCAGTTTGTTAACGACATTCGGGACACCTTTTGGTCGTTTTCGGTGGCTTCGTTTACCGTTCGAATTGAAAGTTTCCACCGAAATATTCCAGAAATGACTAGTCCAAGCAATCGAGAACCTACCTAGTGTCATGTGCATAGCTGACGATGTTTTGATCCATGGTCGTACTAAACCTTAACACGACAAGTACCTAGAACTCTTCCTTTCCAGATGTCAACAGGTCGGCATCAAGCTCGACAAGAGAAAATTGAATGTTGCACCAACGAAGTTACTTTCCATGGGCATGTTTTATCCAGAGAAGGAATCAAGCTTGATCCAACAAAAATATGTGCAATATTGAATATGGCACAACCAAATGGTGTGAAAGGTATTGCTCTTTTCAAAAGAATGATTGACTACTTGAGTCGATTTCTGCCCTGTCTAGCTCAAGTCATGGAGCCCATCAAGCCACTGACCCACAAGGATACATGATGGATGTGGAGAGATGAACAGCAGCGAGCGTGGAAACAGATCAAACAGTTAATCGTCAAAGCTCCCGTGTTAC
Source organism: Paragonimus heterotremus (assembly GCA_013368495.1). Taxonomy (NCBI): domain Eukaryota; kingdom Metazoa; phylum Platyhelminthes; class Trematoda; order Plagiorchiida; family Troglotrematidae; genus Paragonimus; species Paragonimus heterotremus. The sequence continues at coordinate 46,220 of LUCH01002800.1, read as the reverse complement.
GTCACTATGATTCACGTCTGCTGTTAATGACGCAATGCGACAGCAATCAAAATGGGACTGAAGCAGTTTTGATGCAGAACGGACAGCCGATTGGTTTCCGAAGTCGAACCATGAGTAGTGCCGAGACTCGATAAGCACAAATGGAAAAGGAGCTGCTGTCGGTGGTTCTTGCCAGGGAAAAATTCAACGACTACACATTTGGAAGAAAAACTATCGTCCAGATCGTTCATAAACCATTGACAACTATAGTAAAACAAAAAAGCCTCTGCACAAGGCTCCACGCCGTCTGCAGGCAATGTTGGTACGCATACAGAAGTATAATTTTGAGATCAGATACACCCCCGGCAAGAACATGATACTGGCGGACACACTATCGTCAGCCACACTGGCAGCGGAAGAAGACAACTGCACCGTGTATGAACAGGTACACCTAACGCTGGCGGAATCAGACTCGCGGTTACCACGAATAAGGCAGACGTTTGCCGATGACGAAGAGATGGAGAAGCTCGAAGGGCAGAACAGAAGCGGTTGGCCGGAAAAAGCATGACAGTTGAATGAATTGATTTGCCCTTATTTCAAGGTCTGTGGTAAGTTAACCACCGAAAACGGTCATGTATTCCGTGGAGAGCGTTTGGTAATTCCCCGAGCTGCCATAGAAATCACTATGCATGAAGTACATCATTCGCGCCTCGGTGTGCAGAGTTGTATGAGGCGCGCTAAGGATACTGTATACTGGCCAGGCATGGCTAGTCATATCAAGGACTTTGTTTCAACATGTACTGTCTGCAAGCAGTACGGGACTCGACAGCCAAAGGAACGCAAGCTGTGCCGCTCAGTCCCAAAGTGACCTTGGCAACACGTAACGGTTGATCTATTCTCGCATGCAGACAAGTCATATCTGCTTTTAATGGGCTACTTCAGCGATATTTTTGAAATTGAGAAGTTAAATGCTATATAAGCCGAGGAGATGATTGACAAGTTGAAAGCCCAGTTCGCAAGATATGGCATTCCAGAGTGTGTGAGATCAGATGGTGGTCCACAGTTTTCAGCTCAACAATTTGCGGAGTTTGGCGAAAAATTGTGGTTTAAACAGGAAGTCTGCAGTCCACACCACAGCCACTCTAGTGGTAAAGTGGAATCTGCTCTAAAGGAAGCAAAGAAAACAGTGAAGAAATGCTTAGCAGCCAAAGAGGACGTCTACCTGGCACTGCTAAAACACAGGAACATCTCGTCAGCAGATATAGATTTGAGTCCGGCCCAGTGGTTCATAGCAAGAAGAACGAAAACTTGAACATCACTTGTTGAAGATCGTCTAGCACTACAAACTTTTATGTGGGGCACCGTAAGAAAGGATTTGAAACAGCGAGTGGAACAAGAAAGACGAGAGTATAACAAAGAATCTGACGAGCTGCCAAGACCGAACGAAGGGAATACCGTTTGGATTCAGTCATTCGCAATGTTCTGTGACAGATGGGCCCAGGGCTCGTGGCAGGACGAGACGGTGAGCGTTCTTATGTAGTATGCACAAATCAAGAAACATTAGGGAGAAACAGGGTTCACTTACGGAAGCAAGAAACGACGAACACAAGTTCCGGACTAGCTGAATCCAGTTCTACTGAAGACAGCGAGTTTGTTCTCCGAAACCGGAGAATACTGAATATTCTTTAAAAAGGGAGGGATGTGGTGGAGTGCAGCCAATCGTGTACGCCATATTTACATTGGCCAATCAGGTTGTTTGACAGTGACTTATATATACAGTTTCCACAACAGACTAGATGAGACATTGTGTGTGGTGTAATGAACACACATCTTGCTCTGAACCCGACTTGTTCTACAGCCTAGTGATTACTTAAATGACTGATTACAAGCGTTTTCCGAAATGGCGTTGCGACGCAATCAGTGGTGCGCCTACGTTTTTAACATTTCAAATTCTGTCGTTTAGTCTTGCTTTATCATTTTTATGCCTTTGTTGTATTCTTTCGCTCTTCTAGATTACTGCAGATCACTCTTACTTTGAGCGGTGACTCAAACCACAATATCTTCTGAAGGGCTTTATGGTTATTGTGAATGAATGAATGACGGGAAAAGGTGGGGCTTATATTCTCACTGGTAGTGCAATGTTGCCAGCACGGAACATCCAAACTGCAGTAGGGCTTTCCTCTTAAACTAAATGATCTTATATAACACGTCAGTCTTATTGTCTGGCAAGTAACTGTTGATAAAATCCAGCACAACAATGTGATTGGTCAGTGATGTTTGCATCCAGTCTCCTACCGTGGCTGACATCACTTCATACGGGCTGAGGATGTTAGGAAACAGGCAATGGATAATGAGAATGAAAAACATTCAATAATCCAAAACCTCGGAAAGCAAGGAAACAAATGGCTAGTTTAGGTATCGTAAGTGGGAAACAAACGTTCACTAGTTCGTGCACTCTTGTAGAGTCCCCAGTTAATTGACCTAAGTCAATAGTGAATCGGCGAGCTAGGAGGCACAAACGCAATAAGCCTTTGTGAGCGTTTCCGTTTCCTAGATTGGAAACTCAATGCCTCACAAAGCGTTCGTTCAGGGACATTAGGGGATATGATAGCTGACAGCTTTCGTTGCCTTGCCTGGTACTGCTGTTTGTGAGTTTTGTACAATTAATTAAGCGGTGCAATAAAAACTGAAAATTAGCTGCCATACAAACACGATCATACTTTTACTTTTGATGTTTATTTGAGTATAAGTTTTAGCTATCCTGGTGTTAGTTGCTTTATTGCAGACAACCGCTAAGTTCGTTTTGTTTGATCACACAACTGCTGGCCTACTTTTGTCTCTAGTTCGTGGTCATATGGCAGTTAAGCATGAATTTCGGCAACTGAAGTCATTGATAATAAGGAGCTGACATCATTAAGTTCATTATTAATGTACATTATTTATTTGCTCACGTCAACTTGTTTTCTTTGCATTGTAGAGTTTTCTGTAAAGCTGTCCTAATCAAGAACGCCAGCAATCCATATCTTGTGGAAAATTTTCCTTTACACCCTCTGATTTAATAAAATGCGGGAAATTACGACAGAGGTAAGCGAATGAAGATGGGTTTTATGTTATCTTCAAAATGAGTATCGGTCCTTACAACAAACGTTGTCAGATGATTTATGCAGCTTATTACGGAAAACTGTGTGGTAGACGTTTTTAATGGTAAACTTTGCATCAGCCATATCTTATAAATGAAACGAACTGTTATTCGTTTTCTAGTGATGTTTAATGTCTTTATTTTCTAACTGAATAAACGAATATCGGAGGATTTTACCACCATCAGAACATGACTAGTAGTATATAACCAGTTTACCATACTCTTTTATCTGCTAGCAACTAGTTCGATTACGAAACTGCAAGTAGTGAGATTTACTGCTCGAACGTATAGTAGATGTAAACACTGTTTACAGTAAGCAATACAACTAGGTGGTGGGCATAAGTCGAATAACACAAACCGACTGAACAGAATAAATTAATTCAAAAACGTGCTTAGGTTCAGAGGTTCACAACCCCATTAAACTATTTGCCCGGATTCCAAACATTCTTGCTTGGAGAGCTGCCGAACCTAGAATTTGGAATAGTCGTTTCCATAACTTTCAACCCAAAGAATCAATGCAGTGATTACGCGTTAGCGGGGATGAGCAACCAGTCTTGCAGTTTTTCAGAGAAGATTCCTTATCTCGATTTACATTCTTTCAAACACCAAATATATCTGAAGATACAGAGAGGGGCGGGAAAGACAGCAGAAATCGTCACGCATACATAGATGAGGGATATTTCAAACCATTTTGACTAACCATCTAATGTAACGCTTCTGGTTTTCTGGATCATTTACACGCACTCATTTTTGGCATGAACAATGTCAGCTGTTGTTTCAGTAGTCTGCTATGTGCTGAAATTATGTAGATGGAAAAGCTGGCTTACCAGACATTCGGATACATTGTCAGATTCCAAATCAGGTTGAGGCACTTCAGTTTAATCATGGCTATACTCTGATCGTGTACGATGGGGTGTTAGCTGTCACTCTACTAGAATGGGGAATGTTAAGTTTAAACGTGTGCTCCGATTGATGTTGTTTTCATCGTTTTTTTTCATTGTTCCTATCTGTCCTAAGTTAACGTTTTTCACCATATGTAAAAATGTGCTGACCTACCTAAGCTGATGGGGATCAGGAGTGCTTTAACATTTCGTTTGTGAGTCCACGAATTAACTCCTTAGTTTGTGGGAGAAAGCTCCTGGCAGACCATATTCCTCCCACGTTTGCCCTTAAAAACACCTGAACTGGACTCCATCGTAGCTCGTATCGAGAAAAGTGGCGACATATCTGCATGTTAAAAATGTATAAACTCAGTGCTATTCAAGATTCTTGGGACAAACGAGAGTGGCGCCTACCACTAGTTTGCAATCTCGGTCCCGAACCACAAGTCACATTGAGTGTTAGACAACAAAACTTTACTTAAGTCACTGGTTCATTAGCAATGACCGCAGTGACCTAACACCTGATTCCAATTACCTGTGTGGAGATACGTTTTCGGACGTGCACATTCGGACAAAATCAATGATCCTAATAACGCATGCCTAACGTTAGCCTCCAAAACTGACGTTTTCCCTCTGCGTCTAATGACAGTTATGACGTTTACAATGGATTCCAAGGATAAAACCTCAAATGCGGATGGCATAGCCTAAATTTGAATAGGTGCGAGTTGCTAAATGATTCGAGTATAGCTGCTGCAACCAGTTCTTCGACAATCATTCTTAATGATCTTGTCAGGCCGAGCTTTGTTTTATGATTTACTATACCTTATATTAAGGAGACCTTAATGCTGTTCGTGAAATAGGCGGAAGATAAATGTTATGTTGAAAACCTTTTCCAATCGATCCAGAATTGGTTAATATATAACACAGCGTGTTGTCCGCTTGTATGCCCGTCTTGGCTCTCAAACTGGAGACCTCTGTCAGGGATGTAGCCAGTTCCCCGAAAACACTGTGTGATCAGAAGTAACAAAGTTTACTTGTGAGTGATTATTACATTTATCATGGTCGTGCACGGCTCCAGTCTTTACAATCGGCATAAGTCTTCGTGACAACTGTTGTTGTCATCTCGATTACACGCCTAGATTGTACTGTCTAGAATTTTGTCTGGTCCATTCCTTTTGGCCTTGCTTGTTGCTAGTCCCAAATCTTATAAATACGAATGGGTTCCTGACCATGTTGTCTTCGGGCTGAACGATAAAAAGAAGCTCTGTTTGAAGGGCAGTCTTCTTCTCTGTGTTCACACGGTAGCTCTGGGTGGATAGGTTGGATTAGAAGAGACTAATTGACCGTGTACAATCCCTACTGGTTGTGCATTACCGTCATTCGTCGTACTATTATCGGCAGTTTCATTGATCGTTATTCCGTTTCCGTTTACGCGAGCATAGGCCGTACATCGAGGTAAAACAACGTTTCACCACCAACCGAAGCTCCATTCAAAATGTAGTAAAATTCGAACGTTCGAATTTGGGATTGATAAAGTTCGGTATATGTCTGTTTTTATATAGGAGGTAGCATGAACTGTTGACGTGACAGTCGATTGGTTATTGCTTATTGTTTTCGATCTCTTACCGTAGAATTTGACTGATGGTTTTACATTACCTACATTCTCGCAATCCGATTGGTTATATACCGTCGCTGTTTGACCTTTGAAAATGACTGTCACCCCATCCTAGCCATTCAATATTGGTGGAATTGATTACCGTTCGTCAGTCTTTGCCAGTCGATGTGGTATGTTTGTCCTGGTCCAGCTATGTTGATGTTTAATTATGTCCGCGTACACGTCGCGCATCCTCATCGCGCGTTGGCTCATGATTTTTGTCAAACTTTATGATTTTGCTTATATTGATTAAAACCGGACTTCCAGAAATGCTTTCGTTTGTTTGGCATTT
>LUCH01002800.1:2128-38623 GCA_013368495.1 Paragonimus heterotremus | reverse complement strand
TGAGCTTAGTAGGCTGACGTAAAATGAGGTCAGTAAGTAACATGGATGAAACAGACACCAAGCTGACGTCTGTGTGGTTGTCACATAGACTTCGGGCCCCCTTTTTGAGAACGGGAATTACTGTTGATAGGCACCAATCACGAGGTATCCCTTCAGTCTCTCAGATTGTCTGGAGGAGTTTTGTCAGTTCTGATATCAACCTCTCTCCACCATGATTACAAAGAGACGGATAGAGGAAGTCTGATGCAGGAACCTTATTACGGCTCAATAACTTGAGCTCCAGAACCGCATCTGCTCCCGACGGATGACCGTCTGAAATGAAGTAACTGACCATCCGACTCCGATATAACATTCGTTCCGAGACTTTCCTCTAGAATCCCTTAAACTGATTCTCCGTCAAAGGTAACGCCAATTGACGAGTGAACAGTTGTCACATGAGACAAAATCTTCTATTCCACTGTTCTCTGTTTGATGTTTTTTAATTTGTGAATGGATCGATGGGCATTGCTAACGCGATATTGAAACCAGCTGGTGACCGTCCATTTGTTTCACCAGATCGTTGATTATTGTGCTTACTGATGTTCCGGGTATGGTTATTATTTTTCACAATGATACGCCACGCTTGCCTTCTTGGCAGTTTGTTGTAATGGTCGGTGCTTGGTTAATGTGTCCCCAGTCTTTAAAGTTTCCCTATGTCTATCTTATCTGTAGCTATTTGTTCCGGTAGTTTACAGTTAATATTATTATCCAGTTGTGTTATGGAGTCTACATTTATCAAATGAGTTGAAGTTTAGATTACTCCAGCCTTAAGTACAAAGTAGCATGAAGCGTAGCATTTCTGTGCTACCCGCCACAGAATTTCAAAGCATTTTGGGTGTTTTTAAAACAGTTTCAGAAGACTTCTGCTTTCCATAACTTTTGAGGCTAAACTGCAACTGATTGTTCCCTGTGCAAGTTGTCCACCTCAGAAGCATTTTGATCATTTTATTGAAAACAAGATGGTGGTTCAAGCACGGTCGTTCGTTTCCAAACGAAACAGGACTTAGTTAGCAATTTTTCCTACCACCGTATAGTCTCGAATGGCTGAAACTGTCACTCTATTGAGGCTGAATTGAACTTTGGTCTTTGTCTTCAGAATTTGGGCAGTTTGGGCATCTGTCCACATTATCCTACACCGTGTGCTTCACGGATGATCTCACAAGTTAGATTGGACAACGTTCTATTCGAAATTGGCTTGCTGAAAAGTCTCCTTGAATGTCGCTGTCATTTGGAAGCGAACTTCAGATTATTTCAACCAAATTCATTGCCATTTATCGTTTAGCAAGAAAACTACTGTCGGCAAAGTGACTTAAATGACTAAACAATGACCCAATGAAGCCAGCTAAGCATCCGAGTAGCGCAACTTTAGGCATCATAGCCAGCGGCTTTATTAATGCCCTAAATGCATGTGTACATATGCGTACATGTATTCATGCACTGAACACGAAAGAACAGATCCACTAGATGGCGAATACTTTAGGTTGTCGTGCACACTAAGTTGGCAAAGTTGATTTTTGTATTGACTTCTTTGCCGATTACACAGCAGGATGCATTTATAACAAAGAGGTTCCCCAGTGGATGAGAAGGATATCAACAAAAATGTGGGATGCAAACATTGGGAGCTAGCTTCATTTCATGGATTATTTTATTATCCGCTGGCGGAACACAATATGTTCAATAATAATCACGTGGTACTTCGTCTTACTTTAGCTTCTTTACTTGGAAACATTATTTATTTTGGTACTGCCGAACCGTAAACAGAATGGGTGTAAAAAAATATATCGTGCGTTGTGCTAATGTTCAGTGTTAAGTAAATTTTTGGTTAAGCCACAACGAGTTAAAATCAAAACAGTTATCGTTTTTTCAACCCTTAGACCCTCCCAGAGAGCCTGTTAAACACACAAACATGTGCCAGGTGATAACTGCCTCATATGAAGCTTGTACAGTGTGCATTTTCTGATTTAAATCGCTTGATAAAGACTCTCTGAGAGGGTCAAAACGTTGCGAAACCGATAACTCTTTTGGTTTTAACTCGTTGTGGTTTAACCAAGAATTTGTTTGATAGTCATCTGTTTTACCTTCCAACCATACCTCCAATTTTCAGTGGCCTACTGACGAGACCACCCAAAGCACCGTTAAATCATTTATAATGGCAGTGTTGGGGGGTAAGAGAGTGATATACCAGAAGCTGTGTTGTTGGCAACAAAAGTCTGTACTGACCTCCACCCTCATGGTATGTTTGATCATGTAATGTTACTAAAATAAACCCATGCTTTTCACGTTCTTCGCTTCTCGTCATAAACTTCAGGAGGGCGTCTTTCTTGGCCGATTTCTGTACTACCGCAATTTACAAAAACATGATTAGCGTTGAATTTTACCAGAGCCAGGTACGTCCGACCGTATGAGTTACCCATCCAGAACCCACTGTATAAGGGTATGGGCACACCGAACGATTAGCTGAAAAGCGGGATGATATATGCGCGATATGGCAAACGAATTGACGGAAACATTGTTGAAATGAAAATCTTGCTTTCTAGTTAAAGCTCAATTTTTTCTTTCATGATTGTGTGGCAGTTAAGCATCGGTTTGAGCCGCTTATGTTTGCTGTTCGTGATGATGACCAACGTAAAAGGGTATGAGTACAGCTGGTATAGCGAACTGCTAGTCGTTCTGTGATGGGGGATACATCGCTTCAACGAACTCTCATAAGATAATAGTTTTTCAAATAGGGCCACAATTAATTTCAAACTCACGCTATAGATTGTTACTACAATATGGGACATCAAGTTTTGCAAATCTTTGGATGCTCCTACAATTTTGAATAAAATGTCCGTGAAGATAACAGGAGTTGCGACTGTCTGTACCTTAGGATAAAGTATGCTTTTATGGGTAGCACTGAGTTATATTCGAAAGTGGCTGTTTGGTAAGTAAACGCTGTGATCACTTTGCTAGGTTACTGGGTAACTGTTGTTTCAGATTAATCGAGTTTAACAACCTGGGACTCTCATTTTATGAAATGATATAAAGAGTCATTGGTAAAGAAATTCCGGCTAAGTTTTTTCTTTTTCGATTTACACAATAATGAGATGCTGTTTCTGACCAATTTATTAATTCATTACACCGGCTGATGAACCCATATAGACTTTCCCAAGTTCCTATGGTTGTTGAAATGTTTCAATTTTTTGCACCGATCATTGATTTATTAGCCTGCTTGTCATGTTTGTGCTCTTCATAGTGTGGTTACGTTTTTCAAGTTAACTTTTCGAGTCCCATCGCCTAATTTTTTTTCAGTGTAAGTGATTTTGACTGTCTGTTTTTTTTTATCAAACAATGATCACAAATATCTCAGATTATCTTCCGGTATTGTTGACGTGGTATTTATTGCATTTTTTGCCAGGCAGGAATATCGACACTCTTATGGGCAGCCGACAGTGGTGGTCCTTTTGGACCTAAAGGCTGCTTTCGATTCAGTTGCTCGTAACGTTCTCTTGAGCTGTCTTCTCCGCATGGGAGTACCAGGAATATACGTGAATCTGTTGAGGTCACTCTATGCCCACTCTGCAAGCAGGGTTGCAGTTTATGGACAACTGTCTCGGGCGTTCATCACTTCTAGTAGTGTTCGTTAAGGGTGTCCGATTTCCCCCTTCCTGTTCAATTTTGTCATGGACGACATTCTGGAGTGTGCGCTTCGAGTTTACAGTGGGCTTGGAGTTTAATTTCTTCCTGGCGCTAGATTGACCGATTTGGAGTATGCGGACGACATTGTCTTACTTAGCCTCTCTGCCGAAGACGTGCAGACCATGCTGGACAGTTGAGCGACCGAGCTGGTTTGTATGGAATGCGCTTTGCACCTTCAAAGTGCAAAGTGTTGCTTCAATACTGGGGCATTTCCACTCCAACTTTCTTCATTGTATGTAATCCGCTTGAGACTGTGAATGGTTTCACATATTTGGGTAGCACTATTTCGTCGGCCTATAATATTGCTGATAAGATATCAGCAAGGGTTGCAAAGGCACGTGTTGCCTTTGCCGAACTGTGTCATCTGTGGCGTCGAAAAGACGTCCGGTTGTCGCTGAAAGGAGAAGTATATAATGCTTTAGTACGTTCCATTATGCTCTATGATTCGGAAACGTGACCTGTTCACATGGAAGATATCAACAGGCTTGCTGTGTTTGACCATCGTTGTCTCCGCCACTTGGCTCATATTAAGTGGACTGATCGCGTGAGCAATGTGGCCGTTCGACGACGCGTGTTCCGGAACGGTCGGGATGCGCAACCAATTGGTCAACTAATCACGTTGCACAGCTTGCGATGGTTGAGTCACATTCTCCGTATGTCATCTGATCGTTTACCGTACCGGGCATTATATGCTGAGGCCACCGATGGTTGGGTAAAACCGCGTGGTGGTCAAGCAACAACGTGGTCATGAAATATGAAGACCCTGACTGCTCCATTGTGCAAAGTGGGTAGGTGTCGCCTGCTCGGTTGGGGTCATCGTGATCACTCAAACCGCTGATTAGAGACGCTATCCGAGATGGCGATGTGTCGCAGTCAATGGCGTACCTGTATCCACACCATTTCTAGTTCTTCCGCTTAGTCTTCTTTTAATAATTTTCAACCCTCAGTAACCTTTTCTTCTAGGATATTCCATGTCACTGTTGAAGTGAGCGGTGGCTCGTATCATTTTGCTTTCAGGTCAGGCTCAAGCCTGCATTAACGATGATGATGATGATGACGCTGGTCTACTGCAGTCATCCGAAAAACACTAGTGAGACCAAAGAATCAAATAAAAACTACTAAAATACCCTATGTAGCATACAAAATCAATCGCAACGAATGCGATAAACCTTATTTTGGCCAGACTGAACAAAGGCTGTCAACATGGACACAGATATAAAGTGACCATCAAGGGACACAATCTATCTCGGTTGTTGTTCGTCCACGGGAACCAAACAGGAGGCATTATACACTCACTCTAACAAATGCCAAACAAACGAAAGCATTTCTGGAAGTCCGGTTTTAATCAATATAAGCAAAATCATAAAGTTTGACAAAAATCATGAGCCAACGCGCGATGAGGATGCGCGACGTGTACGCGGACATAATTAAACATCAACATAGCTGGACCAGGACAAACATACCACATCGACTGGCAAAGACTGACGAACGGTAATCAATTCCACCAATATTGAAAGGCTAGGAAGGAGCAACAGTCATGGTCAAATGTCAAACAGCGATAGGGTAAAATTCTGCTTCAAAATGTTTGTGTATTGTGACATTTTGTAGCTTAATTTAATGATTTCTTGAAAGGCCTTTGAAATTTCTGCGGTTGTCTCTGGGTTGGAATAATAATCAACTTGTACCACAATGTAACAAAAGCTATCCTGAAGGCGTGTAATGTCAGACCTGAAAGGGGGTTGAAGGTAGTTTCCATGTCAACCAAATTGTGAGGAATCGCGTACGTACTATAAAATTTTGTCCAGTTTGCTCTCCAACGTACTCGCAGAACTTCAAAAGTGATCAAGGTGACCGATGCAGACTTCAGGGTGCAGTACATTTTCCGGGCATTTTTCCAGTGTTAAGCGGATGTATTTATTCTGCCAGTTTACTATCCGCTGTTAGCACACGGTGTTTGCTAGCTGATGGTTTTCTCTTCTGTTTGCGCGTATAGGAGTCAAGAGCAATTCCAAAGATATCGAACATCCTTTGACAGAAATGGGTAAGATCAATAACCAACAACGATACACCGAATAATAGAAAATGAAACTGCACTTTACTGTCTATTACGCCTGGAAATTTGATATGCAAGCGTCTTAAAAAGCAAACTAGGTGTTGTAACATTACAAAATAAAAGCCACTGTGAGTTCATTGTTGTCGACAATACACTAGAGATGTACGGGGTAGTTGTACATCAAGCAGACGGCCAATGACTGTGTAGAAAAGCACACCGAGTATCGCAGCCTTGAGGGCGTATATGTTCGATCGACAAATTGATTGCTGTTGAATTAATCACGAGGCGTTTGTCAGGTGCTTAGTCACACTTCGCTGAAAGGCCACAACTAATCTCCGCTTGTAACCGACGTTCTGTAAATGCCCCATGACTAATTACTGAAAAGTGGTTAACATAAATTAACATAATTTCAGCCAAGTTGATATAAGAATTCTGTTGTCGTTTTATTTTTTTATTTATTACCTCGTTGCCTAGTGATTAGGAGCGCAGTGAAAACAACTACCATGCCAAGAGAACGTAGAAATACCTAACCTCAAAAGAATGAATACAATGTGAATGAATCTTAACCTACCCACTACTGCTCCCCACACTGTAGACATATGAGTAATTATTGTTTCAAAGGTGAGAATAGCTAATTACCACTTTTGTCATCTTTCCGTAAAAGAACGTTTTACAAGTTTGATAATCAGTAATATCGCTCAATACTGCAAAATGATTGCAAGATTGATTTATATTGATTCGTCTCTAGCAGGTTTACAGCAGTGCGAATCGGCCTATTGTAACGAACAGGTACGTGGGTAAACAGTTAGTCACTAAATCCAGAGAATGATGAAGTTTACGAATAATTGTTTCGGAATACACAGGAGGGACTTGCGTCAATTGACTGTGGCCTCTCCAACAGCTCACTTGAATTTTGGATTGTAATGACATACTAGGTTTTTGAATGTTTAAAATGAATCGATAGCGTGACTATTGTTCGGAACGTGTATTATTCCGTCGATACGAAGTGCTTGCATCCACCACTGTTTGCGTTCTAACGGTTTTATTCAAATTTCTAGAAGGAAGTAACGGTTTTTAAGATATTTTTTGACAATGTTACAGAAGTAACGCCCATTACTTACATATCTTACTTTTCTAACGTTGGATAGCATAGAAAAGTCACTGTTGAATGTCAACATTTGTTTTTGTTTTGTTATGTACATCTTAAACATAGTTTGCTTTACTTCAAACTTCTGAGACTATTTACGCGGCTTGTATCACGTTTGTTAGCTGACGGTTTTCGATTTCACGGTCTTTTTTTTGGGGGGGGGGAGATGGTTATACTTATACATCCTTTGTAATACTGCTATCTACAGATCCGTTCCCTTGTTTCAGTTTCTAAACAAAAAATGTAGCAGTAGTCACTGGACGGCCAGGTGACCGAATAGTCTAGAAACACAAAGCTAATTCACGTGTTCCGGGTTAAAGTTAGAATAACTTCTTGTGGATTCCGTAAAGTGTTAGTGGCTATTCATTGATGAAGGATAAACACCATAGGGATACTTATCAATGGTGGTGTGAAGACAGAAATTGAAAATAATGTCAAAGTATGGAAACGAACTTTCTGATTGGAAGGTGTCACTTGCAAACGTTTTTTTTATTTGTAATCGCATATGGTGGCCAAATGTTATCGTTGTAGCCCAAAGTTTGCATCGAAGAATGATCTACGCAAAATTGCTGACCTATCTACCGGACCACATTTTTCACACTAGTAAATCCGTTACCTGTTCAATGACTGGATGACATTTGCTACTGAAAAACCTTCTTTCTCAGAAAGAATACCACATCACAATCAGAGAACGGCTTCATAATCTCAGTTTCTCAAGGTAACTGACTTCTCTATAATCCCATGCCAAATAGTTGACAACACAAAGTTAAAGCCTTCGTCAAGTGTGTCTAGGATAAGAAGGGTACCCACTGTGTACCGTCAGCTTTTCACAGCACATGCTGACAGTGTGGTAGCAACTCCAGAGTTGTGCGTCACCCAGTAATATTATACGCGGAAATCTCTCACTCACCAGTTATTTTGAATGCGTATCATAACAGGGCCTGAAAGTATGGTCACTTTAAGAATTGCAGTTTCTACAATTAAAACCTGGTCTTAAAAATTCAGGATCATTCCCCGTGAATGACAGTCATTCTGTTTACTTTCTTTTCAATTACTTGGTGTTAAGGTTGTTTGGATATCTAATAGAAGTCCGAGGATTTAAATTCTTTCAAACTGATCCCAACCTTAACTTGATTGCAGCCTTTGCATTCAACTAATTCTTTCGGTTAGCTCACTTGGAAATGGGGTACTGGGTTCGAGTTTTGCTTTTATTACAGTTTATCGGTAGTGTGTATCCCTGTCAGGACTGGAATTTGAATTCTAGCCCTTGTGCTTGTGAGATCTGTTTATGACTCACAACGTCAGTGACAACACAATAGGCATGACCAAATGGTCATTTTAGAACATCAGCCAAGACGTTGCGTGAAGTGTTCAATCCGCCCGAGAGTAAACAGAATGGTTCTATCCAGGCTAATCGAAAACCTCGTGGAAATTACTCAAGCCTCCGCTTTCAGATAGCATTTTCAGCCAACCTCTTACAAAGAGGAGCACTAGCCTGGAGTTGCACTCTTGTTAGGGCTCATTAGTAGTGTATATCCTCGCCATCACCGGGATAAGAACTGTAGCCACGATCTCATAAGGCAATCCTGTTGACGATTGCACCACTGATCTTAAACCAAATACGACTTGATCATCATATGTAAATTCCCAACTACATTAACCACTTCTCACTTAGATTGAGGGTACTGTCTTCAATGAACCAACTGAGCATGGTTGAAATGTTTAACAGACGTTCGGGGAACTACATCGCCTCAAACTAAACATACATCTCGCCAGCAGTTCAAGACGTCTTGAAATTTGAAGAAGTTCGATGTACTACATACGTTTTAGGTCCGTACGCAGGGGTCGAAGGACTCTTTTTGTTGAGATTGAATCACTTTTTGCGGAAAAAATTTATGTATATACTCGAAAAGATGTGAATTTCAGCCAACACCAATGCTTAGTTTTAAGTAGTTTTGAATTGCGCCTATAACCTTCTGTGTACGCATACAGCCTGCAGTATTTTAGGTTTGTGGACCAGGCTTTCAAGCCAAGAGCGGATTATATGCACTCTGAGACAACTCTAACCTATCCTGATGTATGATATGATGGAGCTCTTTCCACATACTCAGAATGATTGGTGATTCTTATTTCAGGTAGATTTACATACTACAAGTTTTTTTCACATAAGAACCCAAATTCCTGTTAAATGAACTTGTGCGCAGATGGCGGATTATTGTATAAATCTCAGAAAATACCATATAACTGTTTGTATGAGTAAACGTAAAAATCGCTGATACTGGTGTTACTTCAACAGTTGATGAGCAACGTCGCCCAATAACTTTAGTTTCCGTTACCGCTGCACGTGCAATGATGTCTTGCTACAAAATTGTTAAGAAGCATCACTTCAAAACTTAAAGAGCTTCCATATAAATTAATTGTGTGAATAGATGAAACTTATGAGTATGATGTATTGTTAGTCACAGTGACGGACATGAATCAACCCCACGTTCTCAATGTTTTACCTCAATCGTGTTCGTTGGGTGGCACCTGCTGATTAGCAACAGTGGCGACAGCAGGCTGACATTCGGTAGTCGATTAGTGGACGAGTTTATTTCACTGATATCTCAGTGTACAGAAACATAGACGGTGGAAACAAACGCAAACTCATATACGACCCCGACCAGTTTATGCTTAATTAAAGGGGATGTTGGGTTAATTGTTATGTTTTTGTACACGTTTTAGACTCAGTAGATATACACACATGAGTTTCTGTGTATGATGTACGTTTTACCCAGCGTAACCTTCAAACTGGCTTATTCTTGTTCTCGTAATTGTGTATCGGTTAAACATCAGAATCAGCCACTGATTTAATGTTCCATTTGTTGAGTGTGCTGGTCGTAGTGGTCCAAAACATTTTATTCAACACCTTGCCACTGACAAGTCGGTAGATCTCGTAGCGATTTGGAAAAACATCATCACTCTAAATTCATTCACTTACTCACAACGGCTTTGAGCCTGGCCACAGTGTACTGTGTCTCGGGCCGTAGCTCCTTTCAGTAGTGACATGAGATGTCTTAGAAAAAAAGTACAATACTAAAAATTGATTGAGGAAGACCAAGAGAAAAAAACTAGAGATGGTATGAATTTCGGTACGCAACTGACTGTGACACATTACAATCTCGATGAAGTTTCTAAACAGTGAAGCAGACGATGCGGACGACACCTACCCGTTTTATTCACCGGAACAGTTAGGACCTTTATATTTGGTACTCACGTTGTTGCTTGACAGTCGCGCGGTTACAACTAAATTTTGGTGATCTCAGTATTCACGCCCGGTAGGGTGAACTCTTATCTGGTACGTGGAGTACATGACCGAAACATCGCAAATGGTACAATGCGATTAACCGTGCAGACCGTGCATTTTGAGCGTTCTGGAGTAGAATTCCTATAGTATTTTCCTCCGAAGTACTTATCAAAAGTTTTTGTTTGTGTTGATCATCTTTACATTCATCCCTAGTTTACAAAATCTTGTGTAGTTTGCTGAATTAACCCTTACCTAATGCATGTTCCCCGTGGTTTATTTTTAAATATTTTCGAGCGTTTCCACTTAGTTCAACGACTAACGTTTTGAAATAAATATCACTTCTAATTTTCCAGCAATCACCGCCGTGAATCTTTTACAATCGTTCTCTTGTTTATCAGGAAGAGCTTGAGGAGCTTGTACAAGAAAGCCACCAAAGTCTGGTGGTTCTAAAACTGTTTGCCGAATGGTGTGGTCCTTGTAAGCGAGCAGCCCCGGAATTTCAGAAAATATCAGAAGAGTATGAAGGCGTCGTGTTCGCTGAACTCAATGTAGAAGAAGTTGAGGTAAGCGTCAGTATAGGGCTAACTAGTCAGTATTTTTGCCTGGGTAGCCTGTGAACAAAAAAACAGTAGAATCTTATTCAAGCCACTAATAACAGCCACGTTTAATCGCATAAAATCCCGTCTTGTAAAGCTAATCGTAAAAATAGTCATTATTTCGGGCGGATTGTCTGTCGGCGGGTATAGTGAAATGGCTTGTTGTCCACATTTCTTTCTTATTTATGGCATCTAGACGACTACTGGTTGTTGACGGCACATAGAAAGTTTGCCTGCTGTGTGTTTTTCTGTCTCACTGTTTGTATCGGTGTATATTCCGTGTGACACTAATTGCACTCATGGGATGGTGGACCTCAAGTTAGATGATTGCGCTGGTAGCCATGTTGCCTGTTGGCGTATTCTACGAAATATTAGGTGATACTTACACTAAACCTGCATGAATTCACTAAATTAAGAAAACCTAACATCGGAACAGTTTACAAATGAGGAAGTGAGAAAGAAACCTAAACCAAAAAAAACCCACAAGTGTACACGTATGCACTGAGTAATAAAGCCTCTATGCATTGTGGTCAAATGACTGCGTGGTAAGTGCAAGTGCAGTGGAGCTGAGCGATCGTATTACACTACTCATACTGCGGCTATTCAGTAGCAGGTGCAGAGCATATACTTTAATATCGTACAAGCCACAGAAAGAATGCAGGAAGGATCATCAAACTGCAGCATCGCCCATAATGGTCCCTGCCACTTAATGGAACTGAACATTGACGTCTGTGGCAGCCGAGACTGTCTGAGGCTGAATACCGCGTGCAAATGTGTGGTTTTGTAACTGGTCTGGTTTAAATGCTTAACCCATGTATTGCTTAGTCAGCATGCGTTGTTCCAAATCCTGGTCCAAATGTAGCAAGGCTTTTGACAACGCTGCTCGCAGTGACACGACATACACAAGATGGTCGCCTCCAGGTCCAAGCCGGGCACCCCTGAACTGCCGCATTGCCTCCTGGCAATCGGCTGGGCTGCCGAACCCGGCGATCAGCACCTTTTTCGCGGTGGCCTACTCCAGCTTCGCGGGACCCCTTCGCGCCGCCTCCAGAACCGCCATCACCCTGCCTTTCAGCAGCATTTGCAGAACCGCCAGCTTCGCTCCGACCATTTCCGCCACATTCTCGAAGTCCTCCAGGAAGCTCCGGACGTCCCCATCCTCGAACGACTGCGGCCATGGGATCTTTATCCTCCAATCCTGGTCACGGTACCAATTGCTGTGATCCAAGAACGCGGATGGCACAAGGATTGTTTATTGGACAAAGCAACACGTGAGTTAAGCGTTTACACAAGACCAGTTACAAAAACCACTCATTTTCACGCGGTATTCAGCCTCAGACAGTCTCGGCTGCCACAGACGTCAATGTTCGGTTCCATTAAGTGGCAGGGACCATTATAGGCGATGCTGCACTTTGATGATCCTTCCTGCATTCTTTCTGTGGCTTGTACGACATCAAAATATATGCTCTGCACTTGCTACTGAATAGCCACGGTGTGAGTAGTATAATACGCTCAACTCCACTGCACAAGGGCTTGAAAGCTTCTCTGTTGCTTTCAATGTCATTCAAACGCAATTCAATCGGATTACAACATTTTTGCCACTGAATTTTGTTCACCATAATTCCCCATGTGACGTGCACTCAAACACCACTGGACTCTCTGCCCAAGATAATAAAGCAGCATATGGTCTCTGGCTTACTGCTGGCTCCTTTCATTTCCATTTGCCTATCCATAGAGTGGCTATTTCGTTAGCTCGTTGGGTGCCTACCGCAGTAAATAATGGACTAAACTTACTAATGCACTCCTAAGCATCTG
The DNA here is from genome assembly GCA_013368495.1 of Paragonimus heterotremus. NCBI lineage: Eukaryota > Metazoa > Platyhelminthes > Trematoda > Plagiorchiida > Troglotrematidae > Paragonimus > Paragonimus heterotremus. The sequence continues at coordinate 26,009 of LUCH01002800.1, read as the reverse complement.
ACAGATCAATGACTTGAACAACGCCAAACCCTACATCGTTTTCAAGTAAAATACAGTGAATGCGATGGTTTGATCTTTGGCTGTGCATGCATTAAGTGCATTTGCCAGAAACTACCGCAGGGTGGTATCCACTTCTTAAGTCTCAGACCATTCGCACAGCCATTTTTTTCTTGATTACATTTACTAGGCCCTTCTCCTCATAAAGTGGACTGTAGGAAGACTTTCAACACATGAGAGAGTGCCGTAATGCTGTGTAAGTTTCGTAACCATATTCTGTGATCGACAGAATATGATGTTCATGGTGGTAAGATTAAAAAGTGTTCACATTTGTAAGTGCGTAATTTTAGCGCAAAAAGTAAAGTAATATAACAGCATTTTGACCTTCTCCAGAAGGTTTTAATGGAGCAAACGAACCCCGTTAATAATATTGGTTATCCGAGTCACAGTTGAACTGAACCACAAAGAGCTTTCAGTCAATTTCGAACCTGTTTCATGTATGACATTCACTTGAGTTTGTTTGTGCGTCAAATCTTAACTTCTCATTGACTCCATGTGACACGCTGCACTTTGTTGCTACAATTGCTTTCGGATAATTACTTTAGGTGGTCACTTTCTTCTATCTCCTACATTTTTAACGGTCAAATCAGAGAGATCAGAGCAGAATTGCTCCGGTCAACATATTATATGCGATTAAAGATTTAAACTATATCGATCAGAAAACTCACACATCAAGCCTTCTAATTCCTCTTAATCAGTGGAACAAACTACCACATATACTAGCATCTAAGAGTTGTATAGACTTCATTAGGGTGATAGATATCGTCTTATTTTGAGACTGAATACGATGGACGCTATGGAACAAACGGGTCGGAAGGAAGAAGTGGCCAGCATAGAAGTCGGTCACAGTGACATTCAACAGTAAACAGAATGCGTTACGTGCAACCTCTTCGAAAATACCATATTGCAGTTGTGACGGGGTTGGCCACGTCCTTCATTAAACAAAGTGAAACGTTTACTAAAATATGAGTTACTGTGGCAGTATGATAGAAAATATCACAAACCTACCTCACAAGGTAAGTACCACGATGGTTGGTCGAGAATTCAGGCTTATTTTCTGTCGTACGTTCAACATCTCCACCGTGATAGCATAACCCTCGCTAACAGAGTGTGGTTTGTGAAAATTTAAAAGTCGCTGCATTTATGTGCGTCTTTTGTCTCTTCGACAGTTTTACGTCTAACGTACCATCGTAAGTGATATAGATCTACAGTGGTCTGCTGACACGATTTCCTATTCAGTTCACCGTAGTTGTATTCACGCAATACTGACCTTGACGTATCCTGCATGATGGATTAGTTTCCAAGTCCAAGCTGAGCTGCTGTGATGATAAGTGCGGAGGTGTACGCTCATATTACACGATGAACTCAGAAGAAGCACAGTTTTAGGAACAACATTTCTTTCAATTTGAACATCTCTCAAAATCGATCGAAGTCTTCGCACTAACATAGACTTTCCAGGCAGCAGCTTTTGAAAACATGCATTAGACTTGAATTTTGCTCTCCTTAGAGCTCGCCAGTAATGCACGTCCCGCTACGGCCGGGATGTGACTTCCGGCCACGTCTCTATAAGGCAACCATATTGACCACTACGACAGTGAACTCACAGTAGGCAACATATGTTGTCGGAATGATCACCAGTGATAAGACGGCAATATTGAAAGCTACTCACTATCACGATCTAATGAGAGAGACAATTAGCTGATATATACAGTAAATACGAATCGACTTTTCTTGGTAATCGCTGATGTCTAGCTTGCCTGGAAAGAAACCGGGACGTCAGTTGAGGTTCTTTATTGCCTTAATGATTTTTACACGTCAATTAGTTGAAACTATACGTCCTTTCTTGTCTTCAGACTTACTAGTGTAGGTCAATCTGAGGTTGATACTGAGTTAAGTCAGCAATGCCAGTAAAATATCATATCGCAAGATGTTAACAATTCGTTTACCGTTTACAGTTGTCAACCCATATACATGTGAATAAGTTACGGCCCGTAACAACTATGCGAACGGTCACCGCTTATCTCTACATTCCATATTATCACTTCCGATGTAAACGAAATGTCTGCCAACAATTTATGCACATACGGAGCTAAACGGTGATTAGTGGTTGGCAGCGCTTCTGGAATCGATCTTGAGTCCTGATTGTGTACGAAAGCGCCGGACGAGCTGACCAGACCAAAAACTTGGAAGATGTTCATCTGTTCTCTGACCCAAACATTGATCTGTTCCGCCCGTTTAGACTTCCTTGCAAGTGGACGTACAGATTTCTTGAGATACGGATCGTTTTGATAATAGCCGAGCAACTCGGCTGCTGGCTATAGCAAAAAATAAAGCAAACGGTGAAACTTATAAAGATTTGTTGCTCTATTTATGTCACGACAGTTCACTGCGTCCTTACAATTGCTTAATATGGGTTATTAAATCTTTCAAACCGAAACCAAATCGTTACACAAATTAAAATGAAATGTCTAGCATCCGTTGGTGGAATGACCCTACCATTTGCTAGGGTACTGAGAGAGCCAAGACAAATCCCTTTAAATGCAAAAACTGGGCTGCACTTCCTGATAGCTACCATCTCAGCACATCGAAGAAGATATAGTTTAGTGATCGTGTAGATTACTTTGAACCGTTTAGCCATGCACAGTTGATGTGAGGCAGCAGTTGAGGCCGGTGATCGTAGATTTGGGTGGTGGCAGTAGCGAGTGTCATAACATCGATTCATTTTGTGATCTGGTGTTCAACCCAGTTCGACATGTGTTCACTAATTCCGGTATGCAAATGGTGCTCGGTTCTGTCAATATAGATGAGTCCGCACCCACATTAATATTAACACACTACGTGGGATTTGGCGGACGATGACACTGACGGTTTTGCTAGGATGTCGGGATAAGAACCGCTCTGTAAAATTGAGCAGCTCTAAAGATCTGCTTGACAAGAGTTGAATGACGGTTCTGTATTAGCAAGCTCATTTTATCACTTTAAAGAAGAAAATTCACAGCTGTTACGTAGGGCAATGGTGTGGTCTATAGATAGACCTATAGATGGGCCTGACACTACATGTAACAAAAGAAGGGTACATAGTTGATTAGTTAGGTGTATGACACAAATAGACATAAACAGGAAGATGATTAGAACATAGACAAGTCGGGAGGCTCATTTACAGTACAAAATAATGTCCGTGTAGATAATCGTGTGGATAGCAGTATCCAGGTGTATGTTGTGTGTTGGCAGTGTTGTAGGTATAGGATCACGTGGATTCGATGTGGAGAGGTACAGTTGTGATGTAGCTCACGTCCTCGTGTCCGTTGGCTTTACGTGTTGTTGACTTGTTCACCGTCTGAGACGCAGCGTCAGAAGTTGTGTGATGGTATGTGTCCACACCCTGTCTATCTCTTAATATGTCATATATAACTTGCATGTTTTACGTTTGCGACTGATGAGAGTAAACGGAATGTTAACATACCGCAATATATGTCTTCCTTCTGCGCTGATGAAGTTATTGAAGGAAACCCAGTGTTTCAACTCAGTAAAAGTAACTGTCCCTGAAGTTACACAACACAAATTCAGTACAGACCACAAATACTCGATTTGTACATTGTGCAGCTGTCAATGAAAGACTCATAATATACTTCGATCAGTTCTCGGAATATTTAGATCCCGTCAGATTAGATTGAAATGGTTGATTAAATTGATTACGAGTCACAGTTTTAGTTTCACATGGAGCATCATGACAAGAGTTATCAAACTTAATTCTATATATCAAAGGAAATCCATCCGGTAGTCTTAGATTCACGGTATACAACCAGTCTTTCTGAGGCTTCATCTGCATGACATTTGGTAACTCTCTTGAGATTGCTTGTAGTGAGCTTCATCCAGTCCACTCTTAAGTATTTGCAGAACGTGATGCAAAAAGGTACGTTGAAAAATGTACTTATGTGAAAATCACTCATGACGTGTTTGTAGATCTTATATTTAAGCGTCCCAAGCTCAGTAAACCGCTTGATCAGTTCAACCGGAAGTAATTTTCTTAGAAATGTGTAGTACTCTTTTCTCCCGATAAATTTGAAAGTGAAATCAGAAATGCTGTTTAACTTCCGATATTGAGCATTCGGAATGTGTCACTTTTGTCAGGCGACTTCGAAATGTCGACTTTTTTGATATGGTACATATATGGGTTTAGACTCATCTTATTCGAGTATCTGTTTGCCATAGCAGCCATCAGTGGGAACTATTAAGTACTGCTTGTCCCGGATTTACTTTTGAAACCCTCAGAGTGAAGGAATATACAAAGTCTGTCTGTTATAATTCCGTAAACAAAGGCCCTACTGCGAGAAACAGTTGGGATTCTGCTTGATTTCATCTCAAATCGCAGTCTGTACTTGCCTATTTTTCGTTATTTAAGAGAATCTCTATTGTCACACAGAGAACCTTGATTTTGAAAGACTACACTGCCAAAAGGTAGATGATGCCACGAATTCAATGCTTGCAGGCGCTTTTTGGCGTGATTGAAATCAAACTGTCCAATTCTGTAGCTGATGCTAAATTACATAACGATATCTTGAATTTACCACTGATACTAATTGGGTTGTAAGTTATACCCCCTTCACTTCCACTTTTATTTAAGTAGTACTAATGAGTAATTTCCATCTGACCCGTTATGTACATAAAGTGATGGCTTGGTGAATGTTGTCATGGAGATTCAAAGGTTTTGTGATGGTGCCAAAAGGATAAAACGATTCGTTAACCGTTTTCATTAACGATGGACTAAATTAAAGAAACTGGGTGTTTCAGGCGTTAATTGTTTGCGACCATTGGTGCTGGGCATATAATTTTCAGTTAGCCCAATGATAATGACAGGTAAATACTAAGATAACTTGTACGCAACCCACCGCATCGGTTTGATACATATCTATTACATAGAAGTGTTGATGATGTATATTTCTAGAACGTTCTGATTAAGTTTTACCATGTAATGTGGTTGTGAAGTAGATTCAGCGTTTGCGATTGAAACAGTGCTGTCTTGTTCAAAATATCAAACCACGTGGATGCATGAAGGCAAAATTTAAACCGCTCTGAATCTCGTTTTTAATCTCTATTCGGATCGACTATTTCGTCGGATATTTGACTTGTAACTAGATTTATAACGCAATCGTTAGAACGAACGACTGGATTATAATAAATGAGCACCACCCATAAACGATTGCAGCTTTTGCGTTACCGTAGACTGTTCAGGCAGCCTCATCCAAAGAGGTACACAATACTTCAGTTCCATTCTTGTTATAGTCTGTCGGTTTTGCACCTCCATTCCACTACTGAGGTGAAGCTCCGGGAGCGTTTCCACGAGCTAGTTGTATTGACCAAAGCGTTGCTAACTTCATGTTAAGCGTGACTGAGTTACGTATGAATAATGCCTGAGATGGCTCGGTATTCTTGGTTTAAGACAGTAATTATCCTGAACTCTTCAATCCGTGGTTTTGGGTTAGAGTCACAGAAAAATCGTCAGACTTGTTCAGTGAATAAACGAATAATTACGCGACAGTTCAGTCGGTTGACTCATGAGAACGTGCACCCGGGTTCTCATTCCGGCTGGGATAATGATATGCGCTGCTTACGAGAGCGAAACTACTCCAGCATTTCGCATCCAATGCACTTGGTTAAAAAATCTCCTTGAATGGAAAAGGCGAGATAAGTTGTGTACGAATTATCAGTAACCAGAAACTCTTTGGTTGGTTGTATGAAAAGGAGAACGTCATGCGGGAAATACTGATCATATTGCATGGGGTCATAATGATCCTTTTTAGACGTTCTCTCAGGTAAGTTAGACTTTAGTAAACTTTGCCATTACACAGATAAGAATGACCCTCGTGGCATTGGATTTGTATTTCCCATTATAATTTCAAAATTCCGGTGCTGATTTTCAAGTGTTAACTCTTCTTCTCGTGGTTAGTCTGCAGCAGAGGACTACGAAATCACCGGAATGCCGACATTTCTGGCTTTCAAACAAGGCGAAGTGGTCGATCGCGCCATTGGTGGCAACACTGACGCCGTGCGTAAAATGATTGAAAAACTGAAATGAATCGTTTCGCTATCTTCGTGTTTGAATCAGCGCATTTATCCTAGTCTAGTTGACCATCATGGTTTCATTTAGTCTTTGTGTGCATTTTCCATGTTTTGTGTGCCGAATTCTAGTTTTCCTTAAAACATTCTTCCAGCGACATAATCACTCTCACCAAAGATTTAAAACCTACTTCTCATATGAGTTGGTAGTTTTCAGATTTGTTGTCTTTATTTAGCTTGAATATTTCAGAGGAAAACTTGATTATTTTCTCTATTTTTCTCCATCATCCGAAGGCAGTGTAATGTTGTCCAGAGTAATTTTTTCAGCCATTTAATACACCAATTCTGACTTTTTATTTTTATTCTCAACTGATTATTTGCACATCGTTCTTTGTGTCCTAGTCATAGAGAGCAGTACACCCGTAGTTCACACTAAGACTGTTCTCTGACACGACGGTGTGAGAAAGAGCAAATCGCAAGCGAGATTAAGAGAAAGAAAAATGTCGTACAAAAAAGCTTTGTGAGTAAACCAAGCACTCAGCATCAATGTGCCTTCACCATGGAACCAAACAGTTGAGCTGTGTGTAACACGAATGAATAGTCTGTAGTACGGTTGCCTGTTTTCAGCTTTTGCTGCCTACATTTTATAATTTACTTATTTCAAAGAAAACCCAGACAAACAATAGAAATATTCATATCATTCAGGTGGAGTAACCTGTTTTCTTCTGAACTCCATAAGCAAACTGAGTTACGGAAACCGTAGTCAGTGAGACGGTTGAAACCTGCTGTGATCAATGTACTCTAATTTCTCCAGGTGAATTCTAGCTATCATGTATTGCTCACTGTCCATAGTTGACTTCAAATTTTGTTGATATACGTTAACAGTGGAATTCAAAAGTTGTCACATCGTTCTGTGAACGCCTTTTTATGAATTCTCATCCGTCATGATTTCTCAAATGGCTTTGGTGCCTTTTGAAGTGACATATTAATAACATTCTTTGAATTTGCATGAATTGTCGTCGCTTAAATGGTACTTTTATCAAATGACATGAACTATAATAAACCAAACGATTCTGACATTCTTTATTTTCGGAATCCTCACGGTTGCATGACAGTTTTTGGTTCAGGCTTTCTACTCCAGCCTTCGGGTTCTTGTAATAGAATAACCCGTTAGAACCGAAGTTTAGTTTTCTCGACAACGCTGATGTAAAAAACCAGTTACATTTTTGCAAGTTGGAGCTCCGGTTGGTCTGACCACTCCTGTCTTGCTGTGTTCAGTCCACTGTGTTCCAGAAAAGTCTTGTGATTCATGAGCAGAGAAACCTATTTTTTGCCAGACATTTTATTCAACTTCGTGTATGTGTACAGTTGTTTCGATACGTTGCGGTCTTTATGGTCGCAGATGTAAACCAAAGAGGTTCATATCAGTTAATTAGATTTCAATAGATAACCGTTACAGCTGTTAACAGAGAATTACGTGATCAATGTGTTTTCGCATTTATTGTCTCAGACAATTACCATTTTCTGAAGATGTCAGGAATGAGCTTGTCCCACGTAACTGGTGAGCAGTTGGGGATTTTGACCGATGTAGCTTGTACATCACACATAATTGTTCGTGATTTCCACACTTTGGTTAACACTTCGTTCAAAACAAACATACAAATCTGGGCTGTTGACATTGCCGGGAGTTGAACTTTGGACCATATATTTAGGAAACGACCGTGTTAACTACTGGATTTCCGAATTAATGTTAGATAGAACTGATTTTTCACATTCGAACGGTTTATCACAGTAATTTGTAAGTAGTGCATACCATTCTGAATCACTCAAATTTACTGAAATCCAAAGTTGGTCATGTAAAGTGGCTGAGAAATTCTGATCATCCGACTGATTGTGAAATCTTGGTCGTGAGTTTGTGGTTTGAATATAACAGTCCATTTATTTAGTTTTTCAAGACGGCAAGAAGACATACATTGTCATTTCCAAACATTTCGTTTGTCCTCATCGGTCGATTACATAAAACATTCCGTTACATAGGTAAAGTGCGTAACGGCAAAACATTGAAATGAACGAACATCACATGGGTGCAATCAAGGTTCCTTGCCACGGTAACCAAATTGGTTGCATAAGCACGTTTTCTGAACAGAGGGCCGGTGTGTGACGCTTGAATAACAATGCCCCGGAGAACGCCAACAACCAAGGGTTCTGATTGCGTAATAGGACCACTGACGAAGTGACGGGGTAAACCACATTATCTATTGCGATTAAGTGTTCGGAGATCGAACACGCCGGATTACTGTTCGGGTGTTGGTTTGCTGATACGCATTGAGTCATTGTTTGCACTAGTCACTTGGGGTGTGCTCCGCCTTCCTCTGTCGTAAGTTTCGGTCCGTTCTGTCAGTTTATGAGTCAACGCAACTGCAGGTGATATGCAGTTTGTGTTCTGTATCACTTGTGACATGCTGAGGCTACATTTCTTTGCAGTACTGCAGGCGACATCCATGTGTGTACCGTTATTTTATCACCGTACTCTTACGGTTTTAAACTAAAAAATATTTGTATCAGAGATGGGGATGATTTGGGAGGGTTGTGAGAAGACATCAACTGAGCATCAGTGCACAATCAGCCGTTTTATTCTGAAAATATAGCATTATTTCTAAATAAAGTGATTGTCATATAGTAACTGAATTGTTTCTCTGTTCTTCCATATTATGCTCAAGTTCCATTAAAATTAGCAAAACTTGCTTGTTTATCTGTTGTATACACAATGCAAAATTTTGAACCAACTATGATTTGCTTATCATTGTACCAATTAGGTGGTCAGTATGATTACCACTTCACCATGACAACCTTCAATGAGGTAGCTCAAAACAACGGTGAAATGGGTGGGACAGGTTGATAAGTATTTCTTCAACAAGGTGCGTTAATTACAGAGTACTCGTCTTTTGAACAACGATTAAGTGAGCCCTTAATTTTCTAAGCTAAACATAATTTTGACGGACAGATGTAGCTACCCCGATCTTCACAATATCCATGTTTCTTTGTGTACATTCTCATAATAAGCCAACCGTAAATATGATATAGTTGTATTAAATGCAGCCTCGTTTGTGAGTAGTATACTGCATATATTCGGGAACTAAAGGGCAATTCTCAAAGCCAGGATGACTAGGGACCAGAAGTGACTATTGAAGCAATGTGTATGCATTATGGACAGATGATGATGTGGCGTAGACGAATGAAATCATTCACGAAGGAGTCGGGCACTGTAGATCGGGTTCGTCTTCCGGGCTGGGTCCCTCGCAACTCGCAGATTCAGTGGCCTGAGATGTTAGGTGAGATGGCGACTAACCGAGCTCAGTGGCATCAATATTGTTGTAGTTTGACCGAGTTGTCTGTGAAGTGAGTGCACTTAATGATGCGGGACAATGAAAGCTGTAAGGAAGCCGTTTTGCTGATGACGCCTTGCTTTCACTTACAGCTCGGTTGTTTTTTGCGTGGTGTAGGCACCTTGATGTTGTATGATTGAATATAGACGTGGCTTGTTTTAATGGTTAGGTCCCCCCATCTTTTTTCTTCTCTCTTCCTATATAGGATTTTTCCTCGTGATTGTGTGGCGGTTAAGCACCAGTATGAACCATTGATGTATTGCTGTCTATGATGACGATGATGTTGTTGATGATGATATGTCACCAAGCCAAGTGATAATTTTCTGCTGGTTAGCCATGCAAATGAGTGTGTGCGCTTGTTGTCCTATGTTTTCATACAACATATACGGCATTTTATGTAACAAGCAACTACACAAGTCTAGCATCTTTTTCACTCACAACCATATGATATCAAAATCCGCTGACTACTATCCAGCTAGCTGGTAAGTAATATAAAGGAAGTTTTAATATATGAGAAACCCGGTTTTTAAAGATGCGGTCTTTGGCTGGACTAAACTAAAGGCGAGAACAGCGTGTTTTAACTTGCAAAGTGTTATGCCAGTAAATCTCGTAATACAAGGAGAATAACCGTGCATACCTCTCAGTTTTCGAGTAATTAAGGAATGTTCTTATATACATCATCACTTTGCTGTGCAGTAGCGAATATCCCATTCGGACCCAAATTCTGAAATAGCTTTTAATGACAATCTTTTTTATACTTACTAACAAAGCTATCATAAAACAATGAATTCCTAGACGGGCATATATATTTTTGATGACAGAAGTCACAATCGAAACTGCAAAACTCGTTTCATTGCATGTTCCCAGATACGCTGATTTTTATGGGTCACACTGCGCTTGAGAAGTTAACTGTAGTGTATGATAATGTAATCACAGACTCTTCAGAGCAAAGGACAAACCGGTCACGATTGTGGACTTAGGAAGTATCGCTGCTAACTAGTGTTACAGTGTTGATTTCATATGTCGTGGTGGTTTGAGCGAGTAACCGAGTCCACAGTGTGACAGTTCCGAACTCCTAGTCTGGCATCTCATCTCAGTTGGCATAGCATTGCTGTGCTTGTGTATGCTGTTTCTATAGCTCATTCGAATTTAGCCGAGGTCCAGAGTATTCGCAGATAGATCCTCTCTAAATATCATCCAGGAAGTGTTTTGAACTGGAAGCTTGACCTCAACATACAAGTGTTGAAGTAATGAATCATGTGCATGCACTGTATTATGTATTAACCAGGTATTAAACCCATCAGAACGGAAGGAAGACAAATGTTGCAGGATGTTTACACTTCGCTCCCGCAACGTTTATCTCTTTAATTTTCTGGTTAACTAGACGGAGGGACCAGGTGGGTTAAAGTAGAAAATCGTTTTACAACAGCCAACCTTGAGTGCATCAACGGGAGAGTTGAACACACGGAAAAGCCCAAATGATTAGGAGCTATGGTGGTCTGTCTTTATGACTCGACCTCAGTAGTCTACAGTCTGAACAGCAGAGACTGTGTTGGTAATTCCAAAGCAGAAATTCTTCAAAAACCTATCGCTACAACTTTGAAAGTTTAAAGTGCTATAGAACGCATGCGCCTGATATCTAAATGGAGTGTAGAATAAAACTGCTTGATTTAAATGTACCCTTCAACATAAAGTTTGCGGGTGGACAACAAGTTAATGTTTTGTCTTCAGGAAAAGACACCATAAGGTAACTAAAATTGTCTGCCTACCTGTTTAACGCTTAACTGATCCCTAATTCACACTGAAGAACTGCTGTATCTGGTTAGATCCTTGTTTGGAATTTCCAGGTTACTGTGGATAGAAACGATTCACCTTCATCTGACACATTTTCCTCTATCTAGCTACTTGCCCCTTGCTCATCAAATTAAATTACGTTGATTTAGAAATGAATATTTTGGATCACGACATCACTGCAATTTGAATCCTCTTTGCCTACGACCAGAATTAACTGGCAAGCTGAGATGGAATACGCCCCTTCAAACCAATGACTGAATAGCTGACCATTCATTAGTCCGTTCTGTATGCTCCTGATAAGTGTGTCAGCGACATCTTTCAAACCCCTTCAAACCAATGACTGAATAGCTGACCATTCATTAGTCCGTTCTGTATGCTCCTGATAAGTGTGTCAGCGACATCACTGGACGTCTAGAGCAACACGCACATTCTTCCTGAATATGGAGACCATAAGTCGCGTTTTACAACGCAACGTTTTGAACATTTCTTACTATATTGAAAACGGTGAAGTTAAAGCAGTAGTGAACTCAACAAGTGAACAAGTTCGAAACTATTAGAAGTAGTGAAACACTGATGAGCATTCGGGGATTTCGATTTTTATATAGACTAAACATCACCCACAATTGATCACAGCTGTTGCATTCCCACAGACTTCCCAGTAGGCGAAACAATTGAGAAGTGCAACAATTACATGTGATTACTACAAAGGCCCGGGTGGCATCAAAAAATGTGCTAGAACGCATACTCTTCCGGTTTCCATGATCAGATGTTAGCCTGCTTTTCAACCGAATGCTTCGGGTGAAGTATCAAAACCATAAATTATTGCAAAGGGAAACAATAAGCACTAGTTTGAATGAATCAGTATCTTTAAAAGAAGATGAATAACTGTCTACATATTGTAAGCGTGTGTACAGAACTCTGGAGGTCCATGAAGTCATAGGAGGGCGATAACAGTAGCGATCGGACTTAATTACTGGTATTGGTGTTTTCAGACTGGTGACATAATCTGGTAAAGATCAACTAAATACTTATTCAAATATTTTGTTCTCATCCGCCTCATGTGTCTACTTTAACAAATAAATTTTGCCTGTGAGGAGACAAATATTCTATGCTTAGCTCATCCATCCTCTGGTCATGTTAATTCATGATTTTTACAGTGACCCAATATTCGGTAAAAATGAAAGTCGTCTGAACTCGGTTAACCCATACCTGAAATGTTAGCTGACTACAATCAAGGTTGAGCATCAAACGAACAGATAATAGTAAACAACGTTACAATTAACTTTCGACAATAAACAGCACTAACATTTTTGTGCTTCTTACCAAGTAGTGTATGAGTTTAACTTTAAGGAGTTTAAGGCGGAATTAACTTAATGTAGCACACTTCCGATTAAAGTATACAATGTATATAAAACTTGTCGTGTCTGGTCATATCATTTCAAAATTGACTCACTTCACGCTTATTGGAAAAATGTACAAATTGAAAGAAAATGAGAACAAATGTGAGTTGGACAGTTTTATGAGAAAAAGGGAATCGGAGGATAATTTCAGTTTTAGACGTTTAGCAGTAATAGGAGTGTGAGTGATGAACGTTTGGAGGGAGCTAATCAGAGCAGAAGACCAACCAGAATCGATCAAATGTACTACAAGTGTAGTTCAGCATATAGTCAACAATAATTGACTAACGTCAAGCGGCAGGTCAAGCACCTCTTCACTCTGCCACTATGACCACAATGAATAAACAATCTGAACGTGTTTAGCAGGTCTAAACTTAGAACCTAATGATGACACTTGCTTACCAGACTATGCTAGGTTAGTTCAGGTTTAACAAGCCCGGTGGTCAAAAGAGTGTTTTATACAAGTTAGGCGGATCAAATGATGATACAGCTTTGACAATTTCCCCGGCTGGCTGTTTGAGTTAGATGTTAGCATACATTTCAACGGGTAGGGGATCTATGAATCCTATATGCTGAGATTGGGCCGCTTGTAGTATGCTGATATTACACTAAGGATCATTTTAGTTTACACGGCCAGCCTAGATAACAAGGCAGCGCAACTCGCTTTGTGACTCGTCATTGTACCTTTTGACTGGGAACTATGTTTTCCACGAGTTGGGAACTTCCAGCTTCGAGAGGTTGCTGTAAGATGAGGGTACGTCCTAGAAATGAACCCAAGGAAAAACCATCACTGAAAGACTTCAGACAACTTAACGACTAAATCAATTGCCGACTACTCTTTCCTAACCAGTAATGCACACTTTTGAGATTGGTTAATTTTGACCGAAACAACCGTATTCTCACCAAGGTTTTGGTTAATAGCACCAAGTTTTTAAGCATCAACAAGGCAACCATTGCTGCCTGAGTTTTGGAGAGGTGCTGCTTTGCAGTTAAACAGTTTGAAACAGAGTCAGTCACTCGTAGCCCAGCGATGTATAACTAAAAATTGCTCATCAGTTTCTCTGTGTTTACTTCACTTATAAACAGCCAACTTTTCTTATCAACAACATAGACTACTAACGGAAAATTGACAATATGTTGAAAAGCAAGCAAAAAGGAAAATTCATCGTCAATTATGACATTAAAATAACATTTCTGAGGGCACTTGGTGGGTTACGAAACTGAGGAAACATTACGCGGTGTGTTAAGTCATAGCCAATGGATGTCCCTAGAAATGTCTGGCCAGGTGTCAGCCAGTTTGTCTTCACCCATCTCGCTTGTTCTTTTTTCTAGGGCGCCAAGTAAATAGGTAGCAGACAAAAATCCCTTTTGAAATCTACTTTTACTATAAAACAACAGTGCAACGCAAACGAACTGCCTGCGTTACTGGTTATCGATCAGGTTCTCCGTAACACTTCACTTAACCTGTACTAATGCGACTGACTTACAAGTAATGGACCCAGTGCCATCATCTACTTTAGGAATGCGTAACGTTGTGTCCGTTTGTTACGTTTTGGGAAGCTTGTACTCATAGATGGATGAAGTCAACAATTATTACAGTGACGTCGACAGCTTTTCACTATTTCTTATTACTATATAACTAAAAAGCAGAAGACCTCTCCATCTGTTCTGGCGATGTGTGGACGGTTTTTAGAAACCACGTACAACGTGACTGCAAATATTTTATCAACATGGAAATAACTGCCGGATCTTTAAAAATGGCAACAACATTCTTAGGTGCTGGATATCGTTCACTTTCCTAGCCCCATCATCAGAGATGCTCGGTCAACCAGTTAAGGCTGAGTGAAAAGGAGCTGGATGATTATTATTGTCTGGGGCTATATTTCTTTAGAATGATTTGGAATAGAAAATGCACGTTTTAGCCAGATCCTGATGGTGCTGGTGTTTATTGTTTTGTGTAGCTATTTTGTTCAGCTGGAAACCAAGCATTCCTAAGTGATTATTTCGGCAGTTCTGTTCAGCAGGTATATGCTCCAAGTCGATGTGTTTACCGTCAGTAAGTGCTGTGTGAAGCAATGAAGTGGGTTTTTCCAAGCCTAATCGAAACAGGTCTGTCAATAAATCCATTGGTCACATCCACGCTGAAAGTACAGCGATAGCGAAGTTTCAAACCGTATGTGACAACATTTCAAAGATAACCGCCAAACTAACTAGACCACTCTGCAAAAGTCCATTTCAAATCCGCCAGGAGAAGCGAATATCTCTGCCCCACCAATTCACTCAAGCTTACTACATCTTGAGGTCAAGTTGTAAGTTACTATTTGACTGCATCACCCTAGTTATCTTGTAAGATTATTTTGAAGCCGTCCATTCCGTTTAAGTGAAGAAAACTGCATCGTAGACACTAAAAGTAGACAGTGTAAGTTCAACGTGAACATCATTTTAGTCAAAGTCATAATCAAGGCTCTTAACTTCATCGTTGGTAGACTTACAGGCTTGATGAAACACGGCTAACCTCACGTCTATTATCGCGTCTATAACATTTGCTGCAACCAAGGTTTCTGATATAACACAAAAGTGGATAAATTTTATGATAGTGAATATCTTTCGAACACCCTCGAATTCGTTGGTAAGATATTCGGCGTTAGAATACAGAGATCCAAATAAACTTACAACATAGTACCCTTCTTGTACGTTTCCCTTCAATGACTGAGTATTTTGTGGATTTCCTATGTCGGGAAATTGATCGAGTTCGACGAAATGAGTGCGAAGACACAATTCCTCAGCTCGGGCTTTGACTACTACAAAAGTTCAAAGAGATCCAGTCTGGTTTTCCGAAATTGGTTTGCGTCCTGCCCGGTATTACCAAGAAATTCGTGACAAATGTCAGGCCCAGCTATTCAGTGGTCATGTCTTACGTGAAAATACCACATTCAAACGTCCTGATGCTTAGTTTGAATTAAATTTGCAGAAATAAGTAACCTGTTTACACGCGTTGCTGAGATGGTAGACTTCTCATCTCTAGCATCCCAGAAATGCTCGCGATATATTGTATCATTACACTGGTTGATTCCCATTCAAGCGACCAGCTCAAATTGCCGGTTACAAAAAGGGTTCAAAATGGGGCGAGTGGAGACCGAAGCCACAAAAAGTTCACTGGTCGATAGAGAATAAGCTAAGGAAAACAGGTAGATCTAAGTGTAAATGGGGGCTTAATAACAGTGTTAGGCGAGAACACATTCAGCCCCTACGCAATAATTGTTATGACTAAAACGAAAGCTCAGAGTTGTTTTCTTTGTATACAGTTTTAAAACAGATCCGTCCTATTTGTGGAGTGCCCGCAGCAATGGTCAAATAAATTAGACCTGGCATTCTACAAACAAACCAAACATTCTTCAGCGTATCCGACATGTAAGATCGCACCGAATGCAGAACATAAAAAATACCAAACATTCACTAAACACGATAACAGGGCTTGAATATCGGAAAGTTACTGTGTATGGTTATATAGACCCTAGGTCTATCTTTTACCTATCGGCACTGATTTCTCTCTTAGCCTTCTAGAAGATGATACGATCTGATACCTTGCTTTGCAACACCATATGGTGTTTCACAATTAATCGCTTCAAATAGGTGTCTATTTCTGGGCGTGCATTAGTTACCACGTCCTTTGGTCAAGCAAGTCGTGAAGCAGGTATGAAATTTAATGAGATATTGAACAAGCTCTTAAACATTTGCACTTCTAGAAAATAGGTACAATGCTGCTCAATCCAAATCTCGTAACCACGAGGTTAGGTCAACAGGTCATACAAAAGGAACCAGTATAATCGAAACACAAACAGACCATGTTTCCAGTGGCGTATACAATTAAGGATCTCCGCATCCGTTAGTTATAATTCAACCCCCGTTATATAATTAACGATTGTTTCCTCGCTAGTGGTCCACCGATATCGCCTAATGGCTCCTATCATTCTCTCCTGTACCTTTTCTCAATGATTATCTCTAGGTGCCAGTCAGTTCTATAATTCAACAAACGATCGGCCATTTTACTTTGTGCAAAAGTTTGTAGATTGATCTTCAGCTTCGAGTCAGCTCCTACAAATCTGAAGTCAGTGTCGCCGTATATATGTGATGGACTTGACTGAAGTGTTTTGTCTCTCTTTTAGTTATACCATTGCTTTACTATTCCAACTTCCTGTACAGTTAGTATATACAATTCAACAGAGTACTTTCTGTGTTGTCGCGTAATATTGCGTTTTGCATTTCCCATACTTATGGCCACCAGTTAATTCATT
Source organism: Paragonimus heterotremus (assembly GCA_013368495.1). Lineage (NCBI taxonomy): Eukaryota > Metazoa > Platyhelminthes > Trematoda > Plagiorchiida > Troglotrematidae > Paragonimus > Paragonimus heterotremus. The sequence continues at coordinate 9,023 of LUCH01002800.1, read as the reverse complement.
TCACTCCCAGTTACTAAATTTTGGCGTCGTATCGTGGAATTGTCCGAAATGTACATTGAAATAGATTAATTACAGATTACCTCAAAATCCCTTTATGTGGGAGATTATCTGATGAGGTTTGTGGATGGGCAGAAGAAGGCTGTTTTCTTCACATTTCTTTGATCAAGTATTTTATGCTTTTATAACAAACTTAGCTTTTCCTATTCTGAGGTAGCAAAAATAATTTTTTAACAGTTTAAACCGGTAAACTTTGTAGTAGCTGAAACAGCGAGTTTCAGTACAGTAATTCACTCAGAAACTCCGTCTATTCGAGGTTTTTTCTATAATTGTAAACACAGGTGGCTGAATGTGAATACAACATTCTGTTAGAGGTTTATCTACTTGATCAACTTACTGCTGGTATTAAATTGTCAGAGTTACAATTGGAACTCTTTTTTCTTCCTGATCAAATTTCCGTATCATTATTGAGTTGAATAAAAAATGTGAACACAAAAGAATCCAGGAGGACCAACGAATATGTCTTGTGCAATCATTCTAAAAGCCATCGTTTAGATCGCCATTGATCAACAAAATACTGAAGAGGCAATGTGATTGGATAAATACTTAGCAATACTTCGCTGTGGTTAGAAACACAAACGAAGTCGGCCCTGAGTAGTCAGCGTTAATCAAGCTGTGACAGTGGAATAAATGCAAATTATTTCACAGGTTGAGTCGGCCATGTTTGACTAAGCAAACCCCACGGTTTAAACGAACTATTTATGCCCACACACAAATTCGGGTGACGTAGCTGGGCTGCGATCGCCTCGGCTATCGACAAGATGCGGTATTTGACTTATCGCGACAAGCTGATCGACACTCGACAGACGATACTAAATGCTCTCTTAGTGTCGGTATGCCAATCACAACCGATCAAATGGGCTAGAATTTATGCTATTCGTCATCCCGGATTGAAGCAACTTAGGGTAGTGTTTACGAATTCTTTCAGAAAAATGTCCAGGGGTGTGATCTGTGAGTGCTGAACGACAGGTACAGTCAAATGAATAGATCAAGAGAGTGACAACATAATTAAGCAAGTTATCTTTCGAGCCCAGTTCAGTCGCCCATTTTCAGTGGAATGTAACAACAGATCATGTGGCATATTAAATCGTGTTGATAGAATGAGTGATTTGGCCTTTTATAAACTCCGCCGCTGTCACGCTTGAGTGGCAACGATAAGTAGACGTTTGTCTTATCGGCTATGCCCGCTAAGGTTCACGGTTTTCTCTCTTGCATCTTGCTGTGAATAAACTGAGAATTTCCCGTAAATTTTTTAACTCAACCTCTGTACAGATCCTCTTCGTTCTGTTCGGTGGACAACGTATAAAACCACATTTGAAACTAATCGGTACATGGCTGTGGCAGTGCAGGTATTGACCAGTCCATACATTCTTCTTAACTACGCCTATGAACAGTGAGCCGCCTGATCTTCTTGTCAGTACAGAGACATGCAAAGACAGTCGCCATTATTTTCCGTCTCCAAAATGAATGTAACGATGTTGTGAACGTTGCTAGAAACTTCCACTAGACTCAGTGTCTTCTAAACAGACCACTATGCAAAAGACCTCGTCTACATACCTTCGGTAATATCTCGTTTCTTTAACAATTTCATCCAGTTTGCCGTATTCCAGGGTACTCGTGAAGGTATCGATAAACATTGGGTCCAGCGGATTGCAAATAGTGAACATTGCTGATAAGCAGAAAGAACATTTAGTATCGCCTATCGAGTGCCGATCAGCTTGTCGCGAAAAGTCAAATACCGCATCCTGTCGATAGCCGAGGCGATCGCAGCCCAGCTACGTCACCCGAATTTGTGTGTGGGCATAAATAGTTCGTTTAAACCGTGGGGTTTGCTTAGTCAAACATGGCCGACTCAACCTGTGAAATAATTTGCATTTATTCCACTGTCACAGCTTGATTAACGCTGACTACTCAGGGCCGACTTCGTTTGTGTTTCTAACCACAGCGAAGTATTGCTAAGTATTTATCCAATCACATTGCCTCTTCAGTAATTTGTTTACCAATGAGTTTCTAAACCATTGCTTGACTTTATACAATTGTACCAGCCAAAGAAAAGAACTAATCGAAAACAGTCTGTTCGCCTAAACTTTGCTGATATTACAAAAGCAACAATCCAAGGTCGAATAAGGATCACATATCAAACTGCCTAGCATTTATTTCCGTGCTTCAAGACCAGCCGTTCGTTTATTCATAAGAAGTAATGCCAACTCAGGGCTACAACAACTTGGGAAGTGGACATCTTCCTCATGCAAACATTTCCGGTGACCTTGTCCACAGTTATAGGTAAAATGTTGTTGCTGTGGCAGTGGGTTATATTCATCAGAATGTAAGTCCAAATATTGTCGACGGACTCTAATTCTAACTTCGAACTACCGAATGAAGTCAGTTCCATTCATCCGCTATCTATTTTGCCTCAAAACGCTCCTCACTTTTTGAAAACACTGATACATGTATGACGAAAGTCAGTTTCATTGTTGGTGCCAGTAGTGTTGAGTCAATAAACTCACATTCAGATCTAACTGTATTTTACCTGATGCTGTCCTTCGGTCCACAAGAGTTAACGTTCGTGGTATTACTGGTCATTCATTGCCTCTTGTAAATTGCTGTACCGTATCAGTGAAGTCGCCAGACTCTGGCCCTATCGATTGTCAGTTTTTAATCTCAGGCTTTGGTACTTCTATTCTTCGACATGAAATTTCACGCTTAAAATTTCTCCGTTAATGTAAATGAAAGAGGTTGATATTAAACAACGTATACTGGACTGTTCTAAGTCCACAGGTGGAATGCAAATACCGTAGGCGAAACCTGAAGCTTCGGGTGATCCAGTCTTTCGTAAGAGAAAAATCATTTCAGTTGGACTACGAGAACCAGCGCACAAAGAATTGCAGTCTGCGTGTAATAAAGCAGTAATAACTATAGCCGAACCATCGAATTGGGCAACTCTGATAGTGACCGAACTGGAATCTGATAGAATTACACCTCAAAATTTAAAGTAGATACTGGCTGACTACTATATCGTTTATTTCGAAGAGCAGCATATACAGCTTCGTTCAAAGGAAGAGCAAACGGTGACACCAAAAATAAGCAACAGAAATGTAAAAAGGTGAATGGGAAAACAGGCTGTCTGTCAAATGTGAAACGCGGCGTAGTTAGCAACACGGAACAGTTGACAAGTCCTCTCAGAAGAACAGCAAGCGTCAATAGGCCAGTCATCAAATGAAAAATTATTTGCGCCGAACATAACAAACCGGTTCGGAATAAAGAGAAAAAAATACACGAAACACAACTAGAAAAAGGAAATACGATAAACGACCAGTCGCACAAAATCAAACAGCTCTTCAGGGCACAAAAATGCTATCACAGTCAAGGCTTACGCATGGGGACAGAAAATGTCCTTCAAAATGATAAAAATGTCAGAGGGGTGGCAACAGTTAACGCCAGGTTCCCCCATAAATGTGTCGTAGGTTTTTAGGGAACTCAGAACAGTCAGTAGACATAAATCCGTGACTGCGTAGGAGAGCAGCTCCAGTTGAAGAATAGTGCTACCTGAAGAAGGAAATATAATATCGCGAAAAGAGAAGATCACAAGTGAGTGAGAAACGGAGTTCACATCATAGCCCAAAGTATGGAAGACCTATTGAATGGTGGCATTATGAGCCTCGGTCCCGTACTTCACAACCTTGTCAATCCAGCCAAGTTGGCTTCAATAATCATCCACTATACTGACGTCAAGCACTACAGCAGCACCGTCACAAACCACGATTACATCGGGTTTGATGAACGAGCTCGCCGTTGGTACTCGCAGCTTCTCGAAGATTGTACAGTCCAACTTGCTCAGTCGTTTCGCCAGGTCTTCGGCCACACGGTTGTGTGGGGCACAACGCACGTCATGAATGATCCAGCATGATTGTAGAATATGAGCAAGGCTTTCCGGTTGACCACAGTTGTCACGGCGGAGAACTAAATGATCACTCCGGCCACCTCGTGATCTTCGGACTTTAGTCCTCAACAGACTACATCTCAGCTGAATGCCACGAATAAGGATTCTGGGGAAGATGCGATCTGGGTTAAACAGCAAACGATTAGAGAGTGGAGAGCGTGACACTTTCTGAAGACCACGGCCATCAAGCGAATGGTAGAGTTTATCTATCCATGTCGCATGGGCTCTCTCCTTATTCGTCATCACTACACCCTGAACGCCAACCGGGACGTCGAAATCCCTCGATACAGGGTGAAACTAATTATCTCTGACCACATTCCCCAGAACTGGACATTGACTGGAGAGAAGTCTCTTCACTTGAGATTTGCGCGAGATGGGAATAGTGCTAGACAAACTCGGGATGCCCAAAGCGCCCAAACGAGTTGGGATGAAGATGTAGCTGATTAGTGTGTCTTTAGGAAGGCGGAGCCACTGCCGAACAAACTGGTGAATAGCATAGTCCATGCCTATGAGCGTGTTACGGTGGACTCGGCTCAACACCAATGAGTGACTCATCTTCGGGACCAGACGTTGTCTCAGGAGTTCACGACGTTGGTGTGGCTTCAAGGGCGCTTTGGTAGTTTCATCCAGCATTGTACGAAGTTGCAAACGGTGATTAGTGAATTGTTTACCCTTCCAGGTGAACGGATACCTAGACAGGTCACCGTGTCAGAGGCGCTTAGTGAGTGGATAATGTTCGGGCCGAAGTGGATAGACTCATCAGAGATGGCGGTTGCGTTATGTTTACGGTCACCGTGGATGACCATGAGTTTAGTCTTCTGTGTGTTGACCTTCAGTCCGGATAGTTCCAGGGCACTAGCGGCAGCCGAAAGCTTCCCGGAGAGACACGTAGGATTCTCAGCTAGAAGGATCAGATCGTCGGAGTAGGCGAAATTGCAAACCAGCGTGTCGAGGAACTGGTAGCCAAGCACCGGTCGAAACAGTGCCAACACCCCATCCATTGTCATGATGAATACGAGCGGGGACAGTGGGTCACTCTGGCGAACACCACGCTGGGACCGGAGAACGGAGACATTGAGCGTGACGGAAGCATTCCTGTAGGATTCGGCAATGTAATGCGTCAGAGGTGGAGGAGCATCGAAGGCTCGGGCCAATCTGACAATCGAATCTTGTGAGATAGAATCGAACGCTTTGGACACGTCGATAAAAGCCGCACACAGACTTGAAGACGTGGTACATGAGTTCCGAAGCAGCGCATGAAGCAAAGAGGTCGCCTCGAGGCAACCGTCACGATGTAGGAATGCAAACTGCGGAGCGAGCAGTTGCAAGCGTGAATTCTAACGATCAGCCAATATCTTGTGGAAACAACGTATCAACGTTGAAGATACGGCGATGGGTCTGAGCTCGGTGGGAGATGAAGGATTGTTTACTTTGGGTACAAGCGTGATGCGTGAGCGGCACAAATGGATTGGACAACCTTGGGTTAGCAGAAACAGGTTGAAGTATCCGGCCAAAGCATCAGCTTTCATACGTTTCAAATGTTTGGGCAACAATTTGTCCAAACCCGGAGCGGTATTTCCCATGTGCTTCAAAGTGCGTGATACTTCTCCTGTGATCGGGTCAACCAGAGACCAGTCCGGAGGCAGAATCGCGCTAGATGGTCGCTCATCAACGTGCGCATGAGCCAATAGTACCTCGGACCAGTATTCGTTGGAATTATCTAGGAGGCCGCGGTTCATCTTATAGTCAGTTCTCCGGTTGCCAGAAAAAACCGCAAACGCAGCGTCTTTCTTACGTTGGTGGTAGAGCGTTTGGATCGCTGCATAGTTAGCCATCCGTACCTTTTTCGTGGTCAGATGGGTTCCGACGTAAACAAGACCACGTCGTTGAGTGATAAATCGCCAGGTGTACGAGAAAGCTACCGAGGTGTGCATGTTCTGCAGCGATTTAGCTTGTACCACTGTGAAGACACCTACCTGAAGACTGCGGGCAATAACTAGTAGCTCATCACTGTGAAGGAAAGCCTCGCTATTGGACTCCAGTTGGGTAATCACTGTTTGGATCAAGCAGGTAAACCATTCAGAGTGATCAGCGGCTTGGGACCCAATACCCGATGTCGTGTCAGTCTGTGAGAAGGTGGTTGGATTGGCAGCGGGAACAGTATTCCTTTGCCAATTCAGCGCATACAGACGAGTCCGAATGCTCTGCAAAGTACGACCTGGGAAATGTGACAGGAGCCGATGATGAAGTTCGCGTCGAGTAGGACACAACGGAGCTAGTGCATCTGCACATCTGATAAGAGAAGCCGGTTCTTTCTGAGACCAATTGCATCCGGCGGTTTTCATGGATATGAGCTTCTCATGGATGCGTTGGTTGGGATGTGAGTGCCTTCTGTGTTGGCTGAGACCGATTTTGGTGGGAAAGCTGCCGTCACGGTTGGCACAGTCAAAGATTGTGGCAGGCTGGGTGTACACTTCCTGCTCTGGACCATTCCTGCGTCGATGCATATGAGTATGCACCGACAAGCCAGTATTCTATTTGCAAATCTGACCACATTCTGAACAGGTGTACTCCGCTCGCCTATCCTGTGTACTGGTAGTTGCTTGTACGGATGTGCTGGCGGTAATTTCATTGTCTTGATTGTTTGTAACCAGTACGATTAAAATCAAGTAGAGTAGTTGGCCCCATCTGCAGTTGCTGAACTCTTAACCAGTCAAGGTTTGCACCGAGACCGCGAGGTGGTTCGGCGCGTCGACTACTACTGTTATGATCGAAGAACGTGGATGGCACAATGGTTATTTATTCGACAAAGCAATACACGGGTTAAGCATGTAAACCAAACCTGTCACAAAACCACTCATTTGCACGCAGTATTCGGCCTCAGACAGTCTCTGCTAC